>JAANSN010003834.1:0-17073 GCA_036850665.1 Dicranocentrus wangi | reverse complement strand
GGATTTGTTGTGCCCGTCAACTTGCCCTTTCTCACACAATCTCTCTAGTTTCAAGGCACCCCGTTTTACATTTTTATTAACTCGGCTCAGCCGAATGGTCCGAGTTGACGGGGAGGAAAAGACAGATAATTCTTTTGGGCTAGCAAAGATACCTATGTAGATCATATGGGGAATATTAAACATTCAAAAGTTGATCTAAAGATAACCGTAATTATGTAAAGAATCATAAACGCAATTTTGTCAGTTTCGTTGATCGTTACTAAACTAGAAAAGCTAACAAACGGAATCTGAGCTTAGATGGATATACATAAAAACTTTATTCAGCGTGGAATCTCAACATAGTTCTTAAAAATTGCAACAAAGAAATAATTACTATTCCCTAGCGTAAGAATGTGTTAATTAAATTTATTTGCACTCAGCAGGGATTATATTAACCTTTGAAAAATGGCTGACTTTTTGATTTTGATATCCAGCAAGAAGAGGAGCGCTGAGAATAGGGAATAAAATTCAATTTCAATTTCGTTTCATGACTTGTTGGAAACAAGAGAGAAGAGCGAGAATCTACCTAGCTTTGAAATGAAACTACCTAACCTTTGTCCGCCAACATAAATAAATTGCAACTTGCAGCACAACACTCATCCGCTCTCCACTCCACACCGTATATCCCTTGATTGGTTTAGGAGAGCAAGTTTTTATATATCTTCACAGCTTCACTCCCTCATCCATTACATAAATACATACATACATGTCGTTCTACTCGCAAGGTTACTTTTCTCAAGATGAGAGTTGGGAATAGTAGTCTGAAACATGGTTTTCATGCAGGAGGCGAAGAAGAAGAAGAAGAAGAAGAGTTGCAGGAATGTTGAGAACTATTATTCATTGAAAAAAGATACATAACCAGAGTTTAATTGAATTTAGACCCCCTACCAGGTTATTTCTAAACAATCAATCGGCTCACTAAATTGTAATGCCTGAAATGTCTCTTCTTCTTCTTCATTTTTGATATACAGTGCGCGTCTCGTTAGTAAGTACCTGTGTGATACGACAAGTATAAAGTATCATTCAGGCAGGATCAGACGCTCCCTCCGCTCCGGCATATTATTGCATATTACTAAAACAATGAAATATTATGTATGTTTTATCCCGAAAACATGAATTGGAGGGTTGGTTGCGGATATTTTACTGGGTCTTCTTTAGCATACGGATGACACCACTTCAACTCAAGTGCTACAAAACCTTCCGTATCTACTCAGTGGAATTAGATTTACAAAATTTATAACAACGTCTAATCGACTCACGGTAAATTATCGGTTGGCATAAATTCCCCAATTTGAAATAGCTCATACAGCCAGTCAATTAATACATTAAAAAGTTGCACTGTTTGATTGATGCAAAAATAAGAGGTCCTAACGGAGCCTTTGGCCACGTTCCAGAAAATTAAGCAACAGACATATATTAACTGCAAATAATTCCTGGCTATGTTATGCACGCATTTTAAGTTAACTGCTCTGCTGGGCTCATCCGCAAAACCGCGTGGAACTAAACAGTCTGAAAACGGCAAGTTATATAATAAACCAACATCATCGCATTTATTGTTATTGTTAGTATATTATTGTTTGCAACCACTCTGTGATAATTTTGCGGACAGCGAGGAGTGGAAAGGAGGGGGTGCGGGTCGGGTGGGTGAGCAAAACAAGTGGAGAGTTAGAGAGCAAGTGAGGATTTAAAAAGGGTTTGAGTGGTATGTGGCAGGGAGCCATCATTATCATTATATTATGGCTTCCAATTGTCCGACGGCTACAAAAATTACACGCAACACAAATTCAAATTAAATTTTCAGCGGAGCAACTTCTGTGGAGAATGTTCAATGGGAGCCGAGCCGCCACGGTCGTAAATTGCAATTAGGGTTCATCTCTCTCTGATGTTTCCATGCTCTTAGCTCTATTGTGCTGTCTTATTTCGTTACTCATTAGTTTATTGCCCGTAATAACGCTTCAACAACGTCTCAGCTTGTGTAATCACTAAAATACAAGCTAAACTGAGAGAGCACCACAGAGTCGAGCGAGCGAGAGGAGTCCTCCTTTTTGATATCTTCATCTTTTTTTTAAGAGATCCGATCCGTGATGTCCCCACACAAATATAAAATGATGAGAAGAAGATATGGTTTGTAAAGGCATTTCTCCTGCATATTGCCCAGTCCGCCGACCTCGTTATATGGTGCAAAGTCGTAAAGGGATGATGGAACCTAACCTAGGAGAGCAGAAGAGGACCAGCCTCCGCAGTCCGCGCACTCTCAATAATAATAATGTAATCATTTTGGGGGAAATAAATCCGTAACTTTTAAGTTTGTTAAGACGAACAACAATGTGTGTACTAATAAAACGTGGAATTATTATTTTTACAACTTGTAATCGATTTAGAACTTTTCTTAAAGTTGGTTTGTATCGAAATCATTCCTATTGTTCCAAACCAATCCTCATTTCGCTTATTTATTTATTTTCAAACTCTTCCATGTATTCCTGAGAGCAAAACCTGTGTTGAAATATTCCAGCCGTATTAAAAAAATAATTTTCATTCGTCGCAGAAACGAGAAATCGAAAATATCTTGAGTCACAGAGCATTATTTTTTTCTGTCCTTCGTTGCAGCAGACAAGCAAAGATTAATTAGCACTAATTGTGGGTAATTAAGGAGAAGGATTAGATTTGCTAATTGCGTAATTATTCTCTTCTAAAAGTACGAAAAGTACATTCATCGAGCTTTCATGTCGGCGGCGACGACGGCGACTAAAGCTTGAAAAAAATGAACTTTTTTCAACGCAACGGTGTTTACAAACGCATAAAGTTTTATATAACAACGTGGCAGGCATATTTCTTGGCATTGCATGTATGTGCAGGTGCACAATGGATAATTATTTATGGTCAGAGGTACGTTTTTTCTTTGTATCCTCTAGTCAAATCGTTATTTATCCTGCAGTGAATCAGCAAGTAAGCTAAATGGACAGATATTAACATGCAATATAAAGAGTGTTATGAATTAAACGACGCATTCCTGTCAGGATTTAAGCTCCTTTTCATCATACATCCGCATCCCCCCGAGTTGAAGCTCTAATGCGGTTAGTTAAAAGCTGGAAAGGAATAAAATAATATATGTCTTTAAGGCACCCACCACCACCATCCACATCCACTTTAACTCGTACTTCATATTCCGAGGAGCAACTTGTAGCGCTGCATTATGTGCAAATTTATTGGCTGAGCTCACTCTAAACACGCCCATTATAACTCTGTCGGACAAATATTGGAAATACTTTGAAAGGAATGGCAATGGCCAAACTAATCTTTAAAGAGCAGTTGAGTTAATTTCGTATACAACAAACGCGTCAAGTGTCCCTAGAGGCCGTACAGGTTAAAACGTTAAAGAAAAGGAGAGCACTCATATAAGTATTTAGCATAATATGAAATACTGGGAGAAAAAAAGGTTTACCTTGTTGCCTATATTTAATTTGGGGTAAGAATGTACCAGGCAATAAACAGAAGGTAGTTATTAACTCACAAATATCGGAGTTTTGTATCAACATTGCAGCAAGTTTTATATGGGGCGGACGTGCTAGTGGAATTTGTAGGTTTATTAGTTTATGGAAACCAACCTTTGCGTCGCTTCCTTTGAGAACTTCATTTCGCCCGTTGTTAGATTGGAGATGAATAACAAAAGATTACACGCGAAACTAGGAATTTTCAGATTAAGCCTTTATTTCCTTCCCCCTCCAACCACATAAGATAGGTTTTCCATGTTTCCTCCATGAGCTGAAAGACAAGTCTTCAAAAATCTCTGATAATAATAATATTTCGAAAAGAGAATGCCAGGTTGGATTAATATCTCTAAAATCTCAGAGTTATTTAGTTCAAAAGTAGGTGTTCACGTGGGGCGAGAAGGCAAGCCAAGAAATAATTTTCTATAACTAACAAGCAAGTTATGTGTGTGTACAACGCGATATAAAACAGAAGAGAGCCTATTCGCACCTCACCTCTCTCATTTAAAACCCTGACTGTGTGTATCAATTATGAGGAAAACACGAGTCAAAGTTGAAAGTCATGTTTCATTAATTAAGGCACTATTTATATCATGCCACTACTTCTCTCGCTAATCAGTTTCCCAGCCCCAGCGCAGCAGCAGCAGCAGTGTTGAGAGTTGAGAGAGATGAGGAAAGAATGATTTTGCAAGTCCCCCCAATCAATCAAACATGATTCGGGCTGAGATGATCTAAAAAAAGAAACATTTCTTGACACAGTCCAAATTAGATCTGGTGGTGATGGTGGTGTGGTGGCTATAGAGTAATTTTAGTTTACATGCCCACATTCAGTAATTCCTTTGTAGTTCATCATCACACTCAACAACAGCATCCTCCACGCCAGGTTTAGAATACAATATCAGCCATCATGCATCCATCCGGCGACATGACGCTTGACCAAATTTTATTTCCCAAAATACCAAAATCCCAAATTTTACATCCCAAAAGACGCGATCCCATTTTATTTGGGATCGCGTCTTTTGGGATGTAAAATTTGGGATTTTGGTATTTTGGGAAATAAAATTTGGTCAAGCGTCTGCACACCCATCCATCCATCCCCTCACCATGCTCTCCTATCTGCTCCTCTTTGTTTGTGGTCAGCATTATCAGGGCTGCGAGGAGAGACGGAGTAAATGGACGGGAATGACTGACAAGTCCAAAATTGGTCGTAAATGAGATCAATCTAGCATTTAATAGCGAGCTAATTGACTAAAAAGTAAGTGAATGACTTTTTGCTAACCTAATCTAACAAGTGACAATAAACCTCCAAATCAAAAGTGTCTACATGGCCACAGCCTCATCATCATCGTCATCACATCATGCTGAAATTGGATTGTAAACTGAAAGTACACGCAGGGATACACTTTATAATATAATATGGTGAGGTGTTCAAACGAAAAGATGAATTGGTACCACCACAAAAGTAGTAATTTGTTCATTCGTTAATGTCTTCATGCCCGAGAATCCGCGCAGTCAATAATACACTATTGCTTTGCTTTGCTGCTACTATACACCCAATTCCTCTTAAAACAAAAGCAAATGTCATACAATTTTTTTTCTTCGTATCATTAAAAAGGGAGCTCCTGCTGTCAGCTCACTGTCTAAAGTGAAGCAAGCGCAGTACGAGAACCATTCTTTGAGGGAATGTAATGAAGTAAGTGCTTCACAATTCAGTTAAATGAGTCTCACTGGGAGACTGATGGATTTGAAATCGATGAGTTGGCTACTTTTTTTTATTACACAGTAATTCCACATTGAGCTTCTGAGTTTGCACTTTGCACCATCATAATAATATTTTAAAACTGAGCGAGTGAGAGAGGGATTATCTCTAATATCTTTCACAGGGCTTGTTGGTGGATGTGAAGGGATACCTGTGTGTGCAGTAGCAGAGATTGATAGATGCGTAACACAATTATAAATCTGACGCTGTCTGTCCTCATTCCTCCAGGGTGACGTCAGCGCAAAACCAATCCCCGAAGAACTAGATGATGACAAACAATGTGTGATCTTGGCATTGTGTAATTTTAATATTGGATAATCATTTTGAATTGTTGTAATGCCGTTATATGAATTAATCTTTTCTCCGTAATTTTAAACGTAGATACCTGGCTTGTTTGCGTTTTATCGTCGTACAAATAATTGGATAAAAATATATACCGGAGTTCTGTCGTCCATAATTTCGCAGTGTACCCCAACTGCCAACTGTCCCATTAATCCGTCTTTTTACATAAGAAAGAGGCAAAAACTTCCTACCCCATCGTGTTTATCCCTTTAATCAGTTCATTATCACTAAACTTACATTTCCCTGTCGTCCGTCCGCAGTGTGAGTGAGTGTGAGTATATGATGCTATCAAAAGTGGCCGCTAATGATCTATTCAATAATACACACTGATGGTGCCAAAGAGGTTGTGGTAGACTAGTAATTTTGAGTCGGTCGTAACTACCCTCATCCTCTCTCTCTCTCTCTCTCGCTCACTCTGTCAATAAGGAGCAATCAACTGTTTTGCTAAGCTCTTTTAACGCTATTTTCCAATACAATAAAAAAAGCAGAGGTACATTACATTACTACTGCTCTACGAGGATCACCGATTGACTGCCTGACTAACGCCGACTCAATGACCGGATATGCTTCATTTTCCAGGTAAAACGTTTTTCATCTTCCGTATCATCATCCCTCGGAGATTCAGTTCAGTTCAGCTGTGTTGTGTGGCGGACCAATAATAATGATACACCGTTGGGTTGAGAGAGGATGATGAGGATGATTGCAGATTTCGTGTACTCTACTGACTACTATCCATTACACACCTGAACGATATTGTTTGTGCTCAATGGTTATAGGTACTTTTTGGCTACGTGATAAAAAAAAGTGTTCCGTTCCAGTTCATTGGATTTACTAGCATGGCAAATTGTGGTGGCTTGTTGTTGCAGTGCAGACGGCTCCTTTAATTCATTTCCTCCTTGTTCTCAAATTGTTTAAACAGAGAGAACAAAGGGGAATTTAGGGAATGAATGAAATCTCATTTTTGTTTTATCCCTTTGAAAATCCGCACTCACAGCCCAGCATCAGTATCATGATGATTAAGCCACTTTAACCGTATAACAGGAGAGTAAGTGTTTTAAAAGAAAAACAACATAGAATCCTCCTGCAATTTCTCACCACCACCAGTCAATTGCAACAGGGAAAAGGGAAGAAGAGCAGAGGAGTCTAGTTGGTGTAAAAACAAATCCCCAGTTGTATTTACACCCCTTGAAAAAAAATCATCATTATTATTATCTAACCTTCCAAGTGCTCCTGTTGTTTACTTACTTTGGGTTAGTAGGTATACCTATGTAGCTTTACCAGATCACAGTTCACTCTCAAAAGTCAATCTCAACTCGTCTTTCCATATTATTGCGGGCTACATACATATAACATGGTATAATCTAGGCTGACGCCTGGGCTGCAGACAGAATTTTCCCAATAAAATTGGAAATGCTCCAGGGTGGTCTTAAATCATATTTTTTGTTTCAAACAGCCTGCCTTCCAGTCCAGAGAGACACAAACGTGGGCTGGCTTCTTCCTTCCTTCTTATCACCATTGTAATATACTTTTCACCTGAGCGCTACACGGACAGATCATCATATCATGTTGATGTTGATGATGATGATGCCCAGCTTGGGCAAAAACTAACATAATTTTCCCTAATGTAATGTAATGTAATATATAACTAGCTGAAAGTGAGCTCCCATTTTTTGTGGGGTTACATAAGCAATGCGTGTCGCTAAAAAACGTTATTATTGTTTTATTTTACTTCTGTGAAAACACAAAATAGTCTGGGTGCGTTTCCTTTTCACTTCGTGATGTACATAAAACGAATTTTTTTCTTCTTAAATGTATGGATGGGCATGCATACTATATGCAGCGGAGAACACGGCCACCACACCGTAATTATTATTTCTTAAGGTGATACACCATTAGCTGAGCCACTAGTGCGTGCAGTAACAGTTTTGTTTTATTTTATTTTTACAAGTAAACTCATAACCCGTTCAAGTCATCTGCTAAACAAACAGAGAGGAGAGTCGAGTATGTATTTCAAAAATAATTGGCACGAAAGGGAGACAGACTGGCTAGAGGAAAGGGATGATACAAACGGGATAAGAGAGCTGAAGCTGAAGCTGTTTTACACTTAAGATTTTTAAGCAAACATGAGGCGCGAACGAGTACTCTCCTTGAAGGTATCTCCCGGATTGCGTGATCCCATGCATCCATCCACTATTTTATACCTTCGCCATTGTTGCTATATAATCTTTGGGTTTTGTAGGTTGCTGGAGGAGAGTAGAGAGAGGAGCAGAGAAAGGTATAAAAATCGAAAAAGGATCTACATGGTTTTTTATTCAGGTTAACTACACCCATTCCAGATCAAAGCCAACAGAACATCTTTAGAATTGGCAACTAATCCGGATAAGAAAAATTGGAACTAAGGAGGCTTCAAGTTATACAATAGTTTTTTTTTAAACACACTTTCTCCAAATGAGCCTAGTTATGTGGAGGTTATGTCACCGTTTTATTTAATATGTTTTCACTCGTCGCGTCGTGAAGATGGAATGTAACTCATGATGTGATATGATATCACATCGTCCAAAATGCCGCCATGTATATGCTTGACGCATATACTCAATCTGATTGTTTCCGTAGAGTACAGCAGAAGTTCAGATAAAAAACTATATCGTGAGCTGATGTGTGATATCGCAATCGTAATGGTAAACGAGGTTCGGTGGTGCAACTAACTCACATTGTGTCATAATATGAATTTTTGTACATACGAAACTACGCATTCGCCCTGTCAGGTCATCCCGCTGACATTGTCTTTCCGCCTCCGCGCCGCCGTCCTCTCTCTGTCTCTTATTCATACGCATCCCTGAACGTGCCCTTGAGAGACCTTCGTTATTATTGCAAAAGGGTTCGTCCGCTTTTTTAACGGAAGAAATTATTGTCGGCTTTTCTCAACTATTCATTACTTCTCATTTCATTTCTGGGAATGAGTCAAAAAAGTAGATGAGAAAAAATAGGAAATATGGCATTGTACAGTCATAGTTAGTCTTTGCCGGCCATGATAATCATTATGGCTCATTGAGAAGCACCTTCTTATCCCATTGTCCCTTTTTCTCCTCTTGTACATTTCTATAATACCATATGGCTGCACTGCTCTGCCCTTATAGCCTCCGTCCGTCCGCCAGTTATGTTATGACTTGTTATGACTTTTCCTCTACGAGTTTCATATTATTAGGGTAGTAAGCTAATGTCAAAATTGGTCCTTAAGTTTCATGAGGACAGAAGTCAGCATCATGAGACTCGACTTTGACTTTCCATGAGGCATTATATATTTTTTTCCTCTTTTGTACAGTCATACAAAAGTATGCATAACTGCATGCAAAAGGAGTAAGGAGCCTTATTATTATTATTATATTTTCGTTTTTGTTGTTACTATACAAAGTTCATCATTCGGAGCGTAGGAGAGGGAGTTTTTATTACGCTATTAGCTAATTTGTACCTTCCATAATAAACAGACGACGTTCATTGTTGGAGCAGTCGTCCCCGAAAGGAATAATAGCAATTTCAAAGGGGTATAATATTTTTCAGGATGACTAGGGAAGAAGCAAGACACCTCCGACAAGAGAAAGACAAAAAAAAGTGGATATAAATTTTTAGTTGGAGGGGAAAAATTACTTCACTCTCTGTAATCTAATGTCGTACACAAAGTTTCAAACGTCATGTTGTACTCCGTATCAACAAAAGCCGTGTTCAGCTCTATGAAGTATGATATGATGATGCATACCTACTTTATCATAAAATTAATTCCATGTCTCCATTATTTTTTCTTGGAGACACAGACCAAATTGTAATTTTCTAACCAACTCTTTGGCTAATGGATGTAATTGGCTGAATGAATGGTAATAAAGTCCAAGGAAAATTGCTAGCCTGTGTCTCCTAATTTTCTCCTTCTTTTCCTAGTTCAACCGGACCGACTGCGACTCACTCGGCTCTCGGATCTCTCCTTCTCCTCCTCTTGTCTTCGTCTTCAAGTCACAAAAACTGATTGCGATGATGCGAGTAGTGCAAGGTGCAAGTACGGGAAAGTAGGGACATTATTATGAATGTGGGAGAGAAGAGGAAGAAAAAAAAGGGTTGGTTATGGCAGTTGGCATTCGATTACATGTTTCTTTTTTATTATTATCGCCCATAACACGACGAAAATAGGTGACGCTTGCTTAAACGTAATGATAGCATGTTTCTCCCAGTCAGTCAGTGAATATGCATTACTCTAACAAACTATGTATCATGAAATAAAGTGGAGTGGAAATTGGCTCTTTTTTCATAATATAATACCACTGAACTGAAAATAATGGAATGCAACGTGATGATGAGAGATGTGAATAATATGACAATGTTGTATTCAGCAGACATATATTACTATATTACACCTATGATATTATATTTTCTTGGAACAATGTAAAAATGTACAAAAGGTTGAGAGTTGAGACAACCAGAGAGACGAAGAGTAGTGTGTATCATCACCTTTTACGCACCCCTAAAATTGCAAGGGGAGCAAGCAACCGACGTGTAGATAGATAGCAAGCGACAAAAAACAAAACGGTTGAAGCTTTTTGTCCCATCATTTTCATCACATACATAGTCCATATCTACCTACAACTTTTTTTTTTTTGAAATGGTCACGTACAACACATTTTGAAATTAGACTCTACCTTCGAACTTTAAAAAAGTTTTCCCTGCATCAGCCAAATTGCCTAAACTAGCCCTTTCATTACACTAATAACTTCAAATTTTATTGCAACGGCCAAGTTCAAGCCTACAGCCTACACCTCATAATACATTTTTTATTTTTTTGTTACCAAGAACTTGAAAGAACACTATCACTTCATAATATTATTTATGTATATCAATGAGATCATCCTCGTTTTGTTGAGCAGAGCGGTGCGGTGGTGGACGTGGAGGAAATATTAGCCATATTGTATTTTTCAAATGTGAAGTGGAATATATTATTATTACAATTTTTTATTTTCAAAAAATGTAATTAGATTCTAATAGGGTTTCCTCCCATTTTCGAATGAGAAGAGCATTTTTACAATTATACGTTTTTCCCTCTACCCGCGATAGCACGATTTAACAAAAAGAAAAGGAAAAAAACGCAATTTATCAATCCGAATCAAGCGCGAACGGAGGAATTGAGCAAGATAATGAGTCCCATTTGTCTTGCATTTTTTCCTCGGCTAAATAGGCAGGTAACGAGGTCATTGAGGAGAGAAGCGACGTGGTGGTACTGGTGGTGGAAAAAAGGCCAAGATCAAAATCCGAGATGGATAAATCGACGAAACCAACTCGACAACCGCAGTCCAACTCATTTATCAGGAGCTAAATAGGATTTGTAGTGGAAACTGTTCGCCTTCCCTCATGCCCTCATGTTAGTTTTATCTGCCAGACTCAACAAGTAATGAATGACTTCGCTGGTGGTTAGCCTGAGCTTCAATTAAAAGAAATAATCTTTTGCTATCGGGAAATGATCACTCTAAAACTCTGTCTGTACATCACAAGAACAGCAGAACATATCCCATCAAGATTTATTTTTTATAGGAGGAAACAAGAAGACTAGCTAGCTATATAGCGTATACCTGTGTGTGTGTGTGTGTGTGTGTGTGTGCAATACTCTGCTCAAGTCAATAATCTCAAATTTTTTCGTATCATTAGTTCACACGAAACATTAGCTGCATAAAATAATAATAAGCTACTTCGTTACATCAACATCAACAACATCAGCGTGTTGTTTTTGTACCGTTGGTCCAATAATTGCCGTTCTCTCTCTCTCTCTCAGATGCAGTGCAATATCATTTAAAAGTGGGAGTAATAAAAAATCTCCTTTTTTCCTGTCCTGTTGGAGCTCATTAAAAAATTCAAATCTCAAAGGAGGTCCACCATTTGTTCATAATATTAATTAAAACTGTCAATCACAATAATGAAGCTTTTGAAGTCGTGGTCGGAGTTTAGGAGCTCGGGACACTGTGTGGGTTTGTCCATTCATATGCCACACAGGTATGAAATATAATAATAATAATAAAAAAAAGAAATGTTTAAGCCTTTTAAGCTTCTTATAGCAATTCCCCTCAACTACGCGATGCGAATGATGCTGATGATGCGATGCTCGCAGACTACAGATTAATATTGAGAAATGCAATAAAACTAAACAAGCACTGACTTTTACATGATTACGCAGTTGGTGTTATAGGTGGTGGTGGGCTCGGATCATCGTTGAGGCTGCTGAGGACGGAACGGGGCTCCATTACCACTGACTTTTGTGACGTGTAGAGACTTGGAGTGACTCAGGGTGCAGCAGCTTTTTGGGAGTGAGCTATTAAGGATGCCAAATAAAGGCTAAACATTTGAAATATTATGAATTTTTCGCGTGCATTCCTGTACCCCTACCTACCATCATCATTATCATGACATTAAGAAGAAACTGGCATGTGTACCTATATTTCTGATGGGAATCTCGTAGAATTGAACTCGAGGAATGGACTACAAAATTACAACCGAGCTAATTTGATGGGAATAAACTATCCTCTCTCTTTATCTCTCTGTAGTAAACTAAAAGGGCAAATATAAAACAATTTCTAGCGGAATATGAAATGAGCTGTCGCTAATCGCAATCATTGAATTTTGATTTTTGTAGCCGTCAGAAAAGAAGAGAAAAAAACTCATCATCATTGACTCTACGTATGTGTTTTTCCACTTTTTCCCATTTTCAGGTTAGAATTGAGATTGAGGGTTACTAATTTCAATTATTAGAAAACATTACTTTTTTCACGTATTATCCTCCTTTTCAATTGAAAATCCTCAAAAATCTCATATCTATACACACATATCTCCTATCTGGTTTCATATATATTTTGATGATCAGCTCAGTATATCCCCAAAGTTAAGTAGAGTGTAATTTATGGGCTAATCCTGGGCGACTGGCCTACAGTGTAATAATCATGAAAACAAATTTGGTTCTGACAGTTTTGAAAAATCATGTAAAACAGCCGTGTTGGATGAATGTCATTCATCAGCAGAATATAAATAGCGGCTTGTCACGATTAAAACTACTTAAGCCTGACCTTACAAAACTTCTTTCCTTGCCAGCGATTCTTTTTTTGTATTCCAAAAAGTCTTTTAAATAAATAGCTGCAAGGCAGAGGTTGGCAGGCAGGCTCTATGCGAAAAAAAAACTGTTTAGAAAGTGGAGGTTGAGCGAAAAACTTTTTAAAAAAAAGGCTAGGCTATATTACACTCGGAATAAATTGTTAGATTATTTTAAGAATAAACTAAAGTTGGAGAAAACCACTGTGACTCATTGAAATTATACGTGATATCCCAACTTGTATATGAGCTTGCTTGCTTGCCATATCTCTGGGGTATTTAGACCGTAATGATATTATTCAAATTAGCAAAGTTTATGGGATTTCATGAGTGAGTGTGAGTTGAGTAGCCGCGGCTCAAATTAATGAGCAAAATCTAACTCTATCGCCTTAAATTAACCTTTGCTTGAGCCGGCGATTAAAAAAATATATATCACTTGATATTGTGGTATCGGTATAGAATGAGTGTTTCCACGTTGAATAATTTAGTCATTTGATTACCTTCGCGTAGGAATAATGAATGAAAGGATGGCGAGAAACTACATGTTATCCTATCGCAATAAATCTCATAATTCTATAAATACCTATTTAATTTAAGTGTCATGTTTTCATCAAAAGATTGAAGGCAAGATGTATTCTTCTGCTGCTGGGAAAATAACAGAATTTTTAATGCCAGCTTTCATCTGATTTCCCTCCTTCTCAAAACACACTACTTCTCAGCATTCCTTGAAAGTTTGTTTCTTTTTCTGTAATCTAGAGCAAGCAACAAACAAGCGTCCAAAGTCCAAAAGATGATATGATATCGACGAATTTCTAATTTGTACAACAGTTCCTTGGGAAATATATATAAATATCCCGACAAGGCAGGTATTAATAATAAGAGCAGTCCGACAGACTGCAGGAATATCATTTCAGAAAAGTCAGGATGAAAAGGGCTGATGAATGAAATCCTTCCAACTTGTACATTCATGAAAAAAAAATCGACAAGGATTATATCACCACCATCAACTTGTACCGCGTCCCCTTGCTTGCCCCCTGCTCTGCTTGATAGTGGTTTGGAGAGCAAGTCAACAAAACAAAATGGAATTGATACCTTCAAAAGGACGGACGGAGGGTGAGGGTGAGGAGGAGGAGGAGGGGTTCAGCAGGAACTGGATATATATGTTTGTCAACTCCTGTGGATCCCAGAAGGGTGTCCTTGTCGGTTCGTTTTCCGGTTCGGTGGGGATCCTCTTGTTTTACAATGCCCATTACAGCACAGTTTACACGCAGGTTTTACTTAACAGGCCATAAAATCGAGGAAAAGGGTTGTTTCCACAAGATTAATGAGATGAAGCTCTGAAACCCGTATAGACACTTGCAATTAGTTTTCGTGACTTACTGGCTCTCTCTCTCTCTCTCTGCCTAATAGATTCAACGGTGGAGCTAGGTGGAGGGAAGGTAGATTACTTATATTATACATTTCAAGTTTCGACGTTTCCGAAATCTATTCCCCACTTTTTGATATTTGTAAATAAATTACATTTTATTTTTTCCCCACATCTGATAAAAAAAAGATTATTGAACAAAATGAAAGTTTCTTGGTTGAGATGAAATGCTTTGATATAAAAAAATAAAAGCCTGGGGCGACGCGACGCTCTCAACATCTCAAAAAAATAGACAAATTTGGTGTAATCTTTTGGTCGTATGGGCTGGCATTAGTTATTACGTAATATTATTTTTTTGGAGTTTTTTGGAAAACAAATAAATAATTATGTTCCTTGTCTTTACATGCGCATCTGGGGCGTTTTTTCGTTTATTTAACAAATTTCAGAGGATCATGCGATTCTAGTTTTTTCCTCTCACGCAATCCAAAACTCTAATAATAAGTGTTTGAGTTTAAATTAGTGGAGAGAAAAAAGTTGGCGATACAGTTGGAGCATTAGAGAGTGGAGCGGAGAGGAGAGAAGCATCGAGTGAGAAGAGGAAATTACATGAGAAACTTGTAGTTTGTAGGCGAAAATAGCTTGACATGAAAAAAACATCAAGTCAGACCCAGAAAATTGTTTGTTACAGGTCCCTAAGTAATTGGCCCATGCGATGGAAAAGGGAACAACAAATTGAGCAGAAATTGGAAGGAGAAGAACAAGAGGGAAGAAAGAAGAGGACAAGAAAAAAGTAAAACATCACCTTCCATTCCATCATTGTTTCCCTTTCATTCAGCATGGGAATGGGATTGTCAAAAGAGGGGCTTTTTTATTCTTAAAGTCAAAATCCACACACATCCATTATATGAAACCCTGTAGGGAAACGGATTATTAGTACTACTTGCATTTCCTGAAAAACAAGGAAACACGCCTTTTACCAGAGAGAGAAAAAGGGAAAATGTGGTGATGGTGTCGGGCTCTTTTAGTGGCATGCCACATGGTGCTCACTTTCGTCAACACAAAGTTTAGGAAAAAATGTGACGTTTACACGTCTGCTAATTTATTCAAAATACACAGTTAGTTTATATAGCTAGGAGATAACTCATTTGTGCAAAAGGTTACGGTGGGTAATCTAATTATTTATCTGGGGGTCAATTGAATTTGAATCCCGTCCTGAGTTCTTATCGTAAGCTCACTCTGAATAACCATGTCTTTTGGGGCTTTGATCGATTTGATCTTGAAATTCCGTACCATGTTTGCAATTAAAATTTTCTCTTCCATCATTGCGAATTTTTGTCCTAGAAAGCGGAGAGAAATATTATTAGACTTGGACACTACATAAGTAGAATACTAACTCTCTCTGATCACGAAATGCAAGCGATAGCAGTGTAGTGTGTTTTTGCAATTTACCTATGCAATTCCGTGGACCCGCTGAAAACGGGATGTATGCAAACGGGTTTCGCCGAGTTTCTCCTTCTTCGCTAGAAAATCGCTCCGGCTTGAACAACTCTGGCTCGCTGAAGTATTTCGGGTTTTTGTGAATGCAGTAGATAAACATTGCAACGGTGACGTTTGCAGGGATAATTGTTTTGTCATCTGAAAAAGCAAGCAGTCGAGTGTGTAAAGGATTTTGGGATACTAAAAAATGCCCTTTAAATGTGGGCTTGAGTTGAGTAATGCAATGCAATTTGTTGACTTGCCTATCCTCAAATCTTGAGTCAAATGCCGTTGAATAAATGGAACACTGGGGTAAACACGGAGTGACTCCTTTATCACACTTTCCATATACTTCATTTTGGTGAGATCCTCTGTTGTCACAGACCGCTCCTTGTCTATCCCCATAGATTGAATCAAGTTCTTGCCAAACTTTTTCCTGTGTAAGAACATTAAGGCATTTTGATCGGTTTGAATTGAATACCATTAAGGCTCACATAAAATGCTGTAGTCGCTGGATAATAATTTTTTCGTTGCAATATTACCTGAATCTCAGGATATGCTCCGAGCGCGTAAATAGTAAAGGAAATCCCGACTGAAGTGGTGTCATGACCTTCAAACATGAACGTGTCAGTTTCTTCTCGGAGATCCAGATCGCTCAATTGGCTGTCGCCGATTTCCTCTTGGACATCCAGCAGCAGATCCAGAAATGCCCTTTTTTTCTTGGCTATAACCGATTCGATATAGACTTAAGTAAGTTTATTTTTGAAATGACTTGTGTTGTTGTACATTCAGAAACAAGATGTAATAATACACTGCCACTGCGATATTATACCTGAACCAAAGTAAATGCTATCACTCTCCTTCCCTTCTTTCCCTTTCGCATTTTTGTCCGGTTTGCTGGTCAACCGCTCTCGTTTTCTTTCTTTGATTACCTGATACACAATTACCTAACAGTTCTAGGAATCAACCAACGAATCTATATACTAACTAGTATTACGTGGAACTAACATTATCTGTAAAGCCGTGCAAGATGCTCAACAACTCCTCCTGCCGCTTATACAATGCTGAGCGTTTCCACAAAAATTCATACCGGAACCAGGGTCGGAATGCTCTATCCTGCATCACCTCGCCAATTCTAGTTTCAAAAATCCCTGCAATTTAGCTTTATTTGCAAATATTCTATTTATATTTTATGGAAAAGCGTAAGAATAGTCAAATTGCGTACTCTCTAATTGCTTGTGTATACTGAATGTTTTCCCCATCCTGAGCATTGATACGTTTTCCCATGGCCGTCTCTTAATATTTCAACATTTAGCGGGACAGTTAATTATAACCATTTTTTAGAACTATAATTTGAATTTCCAGTCTTGAATAGCCGTAATTCTCCTGAAACTCTGTATCTTACCACAAATGATGTCCAGTGTGCACCTCGTCACGTACGGAACAAAGTCGAACGTCTTTCCATCTGAATGCTTGTTTCTAAGAAGCTTTAC
>JAANSN010003833.1:0-11151 GCA_036850665.1 Dicranocentrus wangi | reverse complement strand
TTTTTTCCACGTACGGAAAATCACAATCACAAAAAATCCATTTCACAACTAACAGCACTGATTATATTTATACGAAAAATATGTCTTGGAGTACATATATAGTGAAAATCTTTTGTATAGGCACAAGTTTCCCATAATTCGTCGACGCTCGAATGGATCTTCGTGTAAGTTTTGTCCTTCAGCTTCAGCTCCAATAAACACATTAAGGAAAGTTTGGCTATCAGAGCGAAATTTTAGTAGAGTCAAACTTTTGTTTTCTTCCTGCCTAACTCATATCGTTAAAAGGTATCTGGTTATTTCCATTTATTTAATTAAGGCACAAGGTTCCAGAACCATTAAGTTTGGCAGAAGAATACCCTATCCAAATTGGAGTATGTGGTGTAAAATTATGGAAAAGGTCTATCCACTGATTGCCTGTAGACGAATGTCGAATGCCTGAGGAGAAAATTGATAAAAGAAAAAACTCGGAAGTAACCAAGTACCATAAATACTTATTTCCACTAACCGCATAAAAGTCAGCATTCATTTTATCTGTATTTTGACAAATATAGTGTGTGTATTTTGCTGGAGTGGTATCAATCAGTACAGGATATACTTAAAATGCAACACATTACACAAATCCCAGACTCTTCAGGTGCTCAAATCCAATTTGCAAATATTCCATTTTGCTGTACAAGGTGCTATGCCACTATACATCATATCCAAATAAAAAAATGTGACATATTGTTTCGGATTTGCATGAAAAAATGGAAAACTAAGCGTGAAAAGCTATTCATTCACCACGAGACAAAGTATCTCACAAAATCCGCTTGGCTGATCTTTGACTATTAATGGGGTCTGCATCCAGTCAAGAGCAAAATGCATTTGACGATTCCAACAGTGTATCTAGTAAGAACTAAAAATAGAGATACATGAATAGTGTAGTAGTGTGTACATACATAATGTGTGAGGATTTAAATGGATGGATGGTTGGAAAATGAGAGTGCATTTTATCTCGAAACACCCTCACTCACTACTCACTCAAACTGCATGCTCGAGTAATGTTATACATATATAGCAGCAACGAATTTTATAGAATGTAGCTACTACGTGCACACAAAAGGGTGACTGACGAGTTTCCCGTATGAGCTCGACTAAAAATCGATACGGCTTTATCCAGGTCCAAAGCCATTGCACTCTGTTTCTCGTGAAAGATGCAGTACAGTTGCTAGTTTCTCTCCTAATAGCTTGTATATATTCGCATCCATGCATTCCATCCAACAAAACGTACGCCGCGTACTCCAAGAGTTCCGTTTTCCAGGAAGGAATAAAACACATAGAAATAAACTTTTGCTTGTTTGGTTACGGCTCTCTGCTACTCACTCAGAAAGAAGGTTTCATAATAAAAAGTTTCGTCTCTGGTAACCCATGTGTTTTTTCAAACGCAAGTGAATTAGGGAACGAGAATGCTCATTGCTTCCCTGTATTTTACGGACTTTCAGGTTTATAATGTAATTCCATTCGGAGAACGAGCATGGTTCAAACTGAATAGTCTTGGAAAGTTGTAATTTCCCAGAAAAAAATAAGATTTCCTCTCGACAGATTAAGTCTCCAGAGAAAATGGAAGAATCTTTGTATCAAGCGGAGAAACCTGTGAGAATAATTTTCGGTTCAGATTGGAATACGTAATGTCAAGGATAAAGTATTTGGAAATGGGAGAAGTCACATTTGTCGTACTTACAACAAAACTTTCTCGAATCAATTTCTTGTTAAAAACTTAATGTCAAATGTTCATGGCTTAACACCATACATCCCCGAATTTATTAGACCTGCTGTTGTTCACTGAATTCCATTTTTGGAGAAAAAAGATTTCATTCAATTCATTTAAAAAATTCTCGGTAAGTAAATGACAAAATTCAGTTAATGCATGCCCGCACATTATTTATTCAGTAGAGCTTATCCAGGGTCATGAGAGGAAGCGGACCGGTGGATAGTTAAAAAACACACGTTTATGCGTTTTTGTTGAAATGGGGTCACATAATACAGATAATCACATTCAGCCTTTTCAGTAGCATAACAATGCACACATTACACACGCATGGTGCTCCTTGTTTACTTTGCACACTTTGCAGTTTTTTGTCGAAAAGATAGCACGGCGGCATAAAAAACGAAAAATGTGATGATGTGATATGCTTCCTCATGCGCCATAGCAGGATGCATTTTTCTGAATTCGGAATTTCTGCCGTTTTCTTTGTTTTATTTGTCGAATTATATTCGGGGGGATTCTTTTTACTGTGAGTACGCCTATGATGGATATGCTTTGCATCGTAGGATTGTGGTATATTCCTTTCCAGTTGGAGCGAAAGAAGAGTGATCCACAAAAGGCCGACTACAACTTTTTTTTGTAGGACAGACCAAATATTAAACTTCTTTACTCCGTTGATTGCTGAGATGGAATAACGGATTGGCTGTATGGTGCTCTTGTATGTATAATATTATATACCACACCACTTGCTAAAAACGCTCACTCTCTTACATCTAAAACATGGATTGCTTTATATAACATTGCTTCATTTCTCTTTGTGAGGTTCATACTCGTGCTACGAGGGAGCCAGTCACAAGCTCCCAAGTATTCTTTTCCTTTTTTCTTGATTTAGCTACTTTTTATATATTCCGTAAGCCATGCCATGCCTTTACCAACCAGTCCAACTCGCAGCCGTCACCATTTCTGGAACAGGGTTTTGCTTTCCATAACGCTTTCAACTTCAAAAAGAATCTCATTCGTCGTAACATCGTTCACCCATACTGAGCAGAAGCATATAAGTATTCGATATTTTAGGAAAAGTATATAAATATTCTGGTTTCGTTACTTTGACCAAATTCTGAATTTATTTCTAACCGTAAGTGTACAAACGAAGCAGTTGGTTTTTTATCTTGTTATTTCCTCACTCAAAATATACATACGGTTCTCTTGTGTGTACCTTTCTGCACGTCGTGTTTGACAAAAGGTCTTCGTTTCCCTAAAATATCAAAATGTGAAATGAAGCATAAAACTATTTCAGATTTTCCCTTTAAAATGGAGGATATGGGAAGGTTGCTGAGTGAGTTATTGAGCTTAAATTTTTGACAAGAGTCGCTTGCCAAGTTTAGTTGTTTTTGATGAGCAACAATGAGCATTTGACTGCCGTCAAAATTATTTGCTGACTAGCACCATCACATCACAATTTTTAAAAAGAATTAATTAAATCTAATACCTTGCAGTGTTCTTTAAAAGACAGAAGACAACAAAGACGCAGGTCGTTGAAGCGACTATAAAAACAACAAAAAGTGTAACAACTCTTGCCAGTTAATGCTCATTCTAGCTTTACTATCCTATTAAATGCAACGAAGTAGATGGAAAGAGGGTTGAGCCCTTTTCCGAGAAACAAATCCATTGCAACAAAAGGATTGAGTATGAATACGTATTATTACGTATATTTTATACGAGCTGGGCTACCAGAAACTGTATACGCTATACCCATACCTTATAAAACACGCGTGACTGGATATATTGAACTATATACTAGGAAAACGAGGTTGGTATATAGGTATTTCTGGAGAACAGTAGTATTCGGCCTTCCTTGCTTCTCCAAGCCTGAATTTCTTATGCCATATAATACATACATTTACCGCTTTCTTCTTCTCCTGCATTTTATATAGAACTCTTTTTCCTGTCAGCTACTCTGACTGGCTATGCTATGCCACACTTAACCCAATGTCTTTTCCAGTTTCTTCCATATGAAACATCATCTGGAAACAAAGTGGATGTAATAATAGTATACGTGAAGTTTTTGTAGAAACGTTGGAAGAGCGAGAGAGAGAGAGAGCCAACTCAGCACTCGCCCAAGATTGGAAAGTCGGAAACAGACATGTAGTGGTTCTATGTGGTAGAAATTCTCTACAGAGAGTTGAGTCGGGTCTCCCAGGTTTTTCTGACTGGGGTAGTCAAACTGTTACATATAAGTATAGGGTATTACGAGATAGCATTCCCTTTGTAATTCCATCGATCCCCAGTGCCCCTTAATTATAATGGCAAGAACATGCTCCCAGCATACTGCATTAGAATCAACAAAAATACCAGGAAGGAAAGAAAACCGATTGTCCATTTTTGTGGTACATAAGAAGAAGGGACTATACTAGCAGCGGAAAGTAAAAGCGGTTACTTTCCTGTCGCAGAATATATTATGCGTTGTGATTCTTTTGTATAGATGACTGGAAAACGACGGAAAAATAAGTTCCAGCACGTGAATTTTCATAATTTGATGCATATTAAGGAGCAATTAAGTATTATATATATATTGCGGCTATTTACACATTGTGCACATTTAAACGGACTTTACGAGTTCAGCAAATTAGAGGGATTAACTGATACATTGAACTAGCTGTGCTGTTGTGTATTGAATCATGGCATGTTTTGAAAGCACATACCTCATAATTACACACAATTACGATGGCTTTACATAAAGCTGTATTTCAAAAATTGGGTACAACTGTATGAACCAGCTGGACATACTTAAATGTGCTAGTTTTTTCCGTCATTGGATGTCATTGTGTTTTAAATGCAGTAGGTGTGGTGTACATCTTTATACATGCGTCAGTCAAGTTTGTAATTTATATTAGGGTGCAAAAATTTGCATCTTGCTCCCCAAACCCGTGTAAGTGCGACAAGAGTAGAAAAGAAAGTAAAATGATGCCATCATCATACGCTCGCGCTAGTCGCGCTGCCAAGAAAGTCACTCCTGTCGGATATCACGGAAGGGGATACGGAATGTGTATTTGTGACAGCTATTTATAAAACACAAAACGGTAATACCATCAATACCTCACGCCTCCAAGATGCGACTTGACTTCGTTACCAATGACAGAATGGATATTGCAGTCGTGCATGACTTGATTAGTGGTAGGGCTGGGATTGATTTTATGGAAATTGCAGATAAATGCATATGAGTGATCGTGCTTACCATGATGGTTACGGATAAGGATGTATAGATATAGTGCCACCGTAGGTGTACTCCACTTTAAGTATTCTCTGTTCACTGTTCACTGCAAATGCTTCAATTACACCAGATAATCTGGCAGGGTGCAATTGCACACTAGCAGTCATCAAGAGATATGAGAATCCCAAAATTGACGACAGGTGAAGGTTGTTAAATTTTATGGTTATGCCTCTTTCCCCAAGTTGATGCATTGTCATAAAGGAAGGGAAGAGTGTAAACGATCTGGTTTCAAAAGACGATATTTGTGTCCAGTCAGATTTATAGTAATTGTAAGTTGGTAAAAAATAGGATTTTGCAACTTTTGTTTTCTACTTTCCATTCCATACGACACCATGCAGTACCTACAGATGACTAATCTTATTCGGTATGCCAAAAGACTAGTGCTCAGTAATGAGTTCTTTGGAGCGGACATCCAAATACGGCAGCTGCGTAATGAGCGAGAAGCATTAACAAATACAAAAACACCACTTCTGTTTTTAGTTGTTGAAGAGTATATTCCTTAAGAATAACATGATTGTGTTATTACTCTGCTGACAAGGCAGGCACTAATCAAAAGATATTTTCGTCGTGTGTGGTAGTGGGATTACAACTTTTAGGTACATTATGATAACATCATCATAAGTACGTATCCTGAAGGCCGTAAACACTAGCACCTCATATTAGTAAATAGCCGGTGACCTGTATCCCATTTTCATGCTTACTTAACTATTTTCGAAAAGAAAATTTTCGAGTAGCATAAACAACGTCTGCGGTTTCCTTCAGTTCAAAAAGTAGTAGTAGCTCAGAAATAATCTACCTATATGATCGGAGGACAGTAGGCAAATGAATGCAAAATTACACTTCCACTGAAACGTGAAACGCACGTACCACGCGCAAGTATTCGTAACCGGTGAATCATATTCTATGGAATGCTAAAATATGTACGAACCAACTGCTTTGGCATACGTAACCGCTTTATGGATAATTGCATTAGAATGCTGTTGGAATCCATAACCGGCTTTTCCTTAAGGTATTAAATACCATAATTTCATGGACACATAATCAAAACTTGTACCAAAAAAGTGTACAGCGTTTGCAATTTTGAATATAGATAATTATATTGTTACAAGGCGGTGCGGTGGGGGAGACGGACGGAGGGATTCCTATTTGATACTGTAATATGCTATGTTCGAATAAAATACAAAAAAAACAATGTTGACCACTTTCATGGTTTAGGTTTAACATGCCAAAGGGTATATTGTAAACGCAAGTAAGTCTACAAATCACGAAGAGTCTAGCTGACACGTTGTGAAATCTTCTATTAAAAACGCCGCACACACCATCACTAGTAATGCAATTTTAGTATGAACTTTGATGCAATGCAATCCTCAAATCAAAAATCAACATTCATGTAAAAAGCTGATAATAGCAGAGATATACACACATGGCTTATTGGGTGTCATTACTTTATATCTTGTGATGGTATACTAAGGTCTGATGGTATGTATTAGTGATAGTCAATACACTCTGCACGCTCATCCTTGACTCAATTTTCTGTCACTCCATTAACAACTTTGAGCCGCATCACTGGGATCACTTCTTGTTACACGTTACACTGCGTTGTTTCTGTTGCTTCGCCTTCGCTCGCTCCACAATACACGGTTGTGAAGGCTCATTTTATAGAGTTGAAGTTGTGGCGATGTCAATGGTTTGTATGAATATTATCTGTAAAGCGGATAGGTACTTTTTGCAGAATGCTGCTGCGTAATGTGCAAACTTGATTAGACGAAAAAGGCCAACACCTTGCGCTTGCATGTGAATACTACTGACCAGCATTTTCCCATTTAACTCTTGTCGTTCGTATCACGTGGTATGTAAGGAGCATCCATAAGCGCCAATTTTTTCTTTGTATTTCCTAAAACTTTAAGAGTACGTCATGAAGTAGCGCATCAGAAAGGGTTAAAATTCCAGGAATTCTGAAGCTGCATGAGCTGCTTAGGAAAATATTAGATGGCCGTTGTGTACGGTAGTTCATCCACAGCAAACTTCTTCTGGAAGGCCACTTTTATTACTCAACGGATGAAATGAATGAGCAAGTATATTTGCCAAGCGAGTTTTAATTTATTATTATTATGTTCATGTTCACGCTACTACAGCTTCTTACTCTCAGTCTTAGTTCGCACAAACGTGGTTGAAACTGGGGGATAATGCTACATTAGCAAACGAGGAAGATACGCAGACGTCATATATTCCAAATTGTTTTTTAAGTTTATTTTGCGTATTAGAGTATACGTGTATTTATTTGTGCAGTGATTGAGCAACTGGCAAATTTGGTTATAAGGAAAGCAAAACAAATAAAGTTCCCTTTTAGCCTTAAACCACGGCACTCAATTTAATTTTTTTTCTTGACATCAGAGAGCAATTCCAGTTACAGTCGATTCTCCAACTATACGCTTTTCCGTTAGCATTTCTTCTGCTATGAAAATGGAACTCTGGAATGCGAAACTCGGCAAAAAGGAGAGAGAGAGAAAAGGCAGAGTGAGTACGGCAAACACACAGACCTACGCCACTACACACACTACTACCAGCTCAGCAGGCAGTCAGAAAATACATGGATGTGAATACAGGGCTTCGGAACGACGGCATGTTTCTATTTCTAATGCATTCGTGTCCCATATAACCTTCGTTTTCGTTCGTTATTTCGTGAGTTTATCAACATCTCTCCACGATACGAATATTTCATCGCACCTATGAATCGTTGAGTCTGGCTGGACAGGAATTGTAATTTTTACTGCCCGATTTACTGTTGAAGGGTGGCCGGCCTGATCTTCGCAGAAGTACCATTATTTAATTACAATTCGTCTTGGTGTGCATTTTTTGTAATTGATCTGGAAAAATATGATCTGTCTTGTGTGAAGGTTTAATAAAAATTTAATGCAGCGGAGTCACTTCTAATGTAATATAAGAAGATATACGCTTATTTCAATCTACGGTACATGTCTCACATGCTAGTAGAATTAGGCTCACGGCTGTATGTTTTTACTAGTAAATGCTTATTTTTAGCACTATATAGCTGCACGTTGCACGATACTCTCATATTATTGGAAAGCTAAGGCTGTGTATGGATTATAAAACCCAAAATAAACGAAGCCCTATATGAAAATGGGTTTCTCCCGTAATAATCTTCAGACATCACACATCACGTAAACGTCAAATGTCACTAGAGTTTAATTGGAAGAGACCCGCGTTTACGACTTTCTTGAAAATCAAACAATATGCTAATACTAGTTATGCTGTTATTATTTTCCTAGTTATTGGCATTGAAAGGGCTAGTCTAACTTTCCTAATAAAAATAAAATTCACAGAAATGCTTGCAAGGATACGGATTTTAAATGTGCTAATCTACCCATTTCTAGACCTAAGCAAGGAATATAGATTATGCAGTTGCTTGATCCACCTAACAGATAAAAATCTGGACGCGAATGGGGGAAATGACTTGGATAAAATGAACCCGCCTTATGACACTCATAATCACCTACGGAATGCAGGAACGTGGGAAGTTGATGAGCTGCGTACAAAAACAAACACCTAACATTCATCTTTAGCGAACCACTCGACCTCCCAAAGATCTATTCCATATTTCTTGAATTCTCTACCTATGTATTAGCAATTTCCCAATTCTTATATCTATCCACAAGAATAATCGGATTATGTGCAGGAGAGACAATAAGCTCGCTTCACTCGCGATGTGAATGAAACCATTACAGTCCAATGCACAAGTGTATACTTTCACTGCTAATGAATCGGATATGGATAATAATAAGTAAACCTGTAGCGATGGTCTGTAATAAGTTTTATGAATCCCAATATTTCATCTTCTGCCGTTTCTTTCTTATTAGCGTACCACCATACCATTCCTAGAGCACAATAATCTTAGCGCAGCAGCGCACCTATTAGGACCAGAAACACCTCACAGTCATTCTAGTTTCTTGCATGCTGTGTGGACTCGTACTCGTAATTTATGTCAGTGCTGAAAGTAAAAATCTTCGGTAGGTAAGTTGGAGGGCAGCCATGAACTCTGTGTACAAGTTCAGCTTTTGCCACACTCAACTTTTTTATAGTGCCAATAAAAAAGACGACAGCTGAAGGTGCAGCGCAACTTTACCTTCTTCTGATGTGCACATGTAACAGTCCATAACGAAGAATTACCTATATCCCTATAAACACCACACTGCATCCAGCACTTACCACAAGCATTACAATCAATGGCGATATTTAAGAAAAAGACTTGCACGCTTCGTGCATTCACACAATTCATTCGAGCACATATTATATCTAGGTTTTTATAGGATTAGCCCTTTAGGAAGGACAAACACAATGCAATTTTTAAGACTTTGTGATGATCCATTATTTGTGGAATGGCTCGGTAAATTGACGAGTTGCATTATTTGTAATACGTTTTCTCTTGTTTGCTCCATTCACATAAACGAGTGCCACTTTCCATTGATTGAGACATTAAAAATTTGCTCTGACTTGTATGACCCATGAAACATCAAGTCTACATGTAGGTCTTAAAACATTGTCAACAAAAGTGCTCGGCTTTTATCTTGAAACGATTTTTTTAGTCTCAATCATCTGTACCACCACATACTACATACTGCTCAAAAATGATAAACGAGACAAGCTGTATGAATTGATAAAAGTTTTACCCACTTTTATCATGAGTGCCACTCCTGCCATGCAAAACCAACGCATGTAGGTAATACATAATCCCCATTTCGATCATATCTAGAAGTCAACACAGACTAAATAATTGTTTTATCCATAAACTTAAATTTGCGATTAGGATTAATATGGCGTTTCGACGACTTAGGAGGGCAAGGACATTACAAGTGTCAGCAGATGCCTATAATTGGTTTTATTTTATACAAAATCTTCAATATAAGACTGATGGTGTTTGTATGACTAAAAAAATATGTAAAAGTTAATGCTTCATTAGTTTCATAATAATAATGAACATGTCCGTAATTTGTACGGAAGTGAAGAAAACGCTAAAATCCACCTCTAGAAATTCATCTGGATAAATTATCACACACGCGACGCGACGAGTGCTGTGACTGGTGCAATCTGCATTAAAATGTGCAGCTCAATTAATAGCACTCCTCTAATCAGAGATCGAGAATCTGCCGAGCTCTGCTCTGCAGAAAGAAAGGAGCTACGCGTTTTGAGACACAAATATCTTCTGGATCTCCTACTGACATTCTGATTTCTTGGCAAGCCTCTCTCCTCGCTGCCAAGTTTTTTTTTCCATTAAGAAAACAGACCAACGCGGATACCATGTGGGAAACTCTTTGTATTTTAAGGTCTTTACTATGCATTTAGAGAGAAATTAGAGCTGTACTTAAATGTTATATATTACGTCCATATGAACCTCCAGAATGTTGGCAAACTTCCTGCTTGATGTTGCAACTTGTAAAAAAGAAGCTTTAGCGTCATTACATCACAGCCAGATTTGTGACAGGGTAGGTATTCGCCCGTGAATCTGAGTTCAGATCATCATCATCAGCTGTCATTAGCTGGCTGCCAGTAGCGATCATTATAAAACTCATTAGTTAGCCTCGATTTTGATGTACGACGATGGGTGTGATTAAAATCAGCGACCTATACCAACTTGAACAATGCCTAAATTCATGAACCCAAAAGTGGTGTACGCCGTGCATCACAAGACTTTTACTTCTTCAACGCAGCGAAATAAAGTGTGTATGTATATGATTTGAAAAAATTACAAAAGGTGAAATGGGAAAGGCACCACCTAAACTGAACGGCTTATCATCATTCATCAGCGTCCCAAGTTTATCACACAAAACTATTCAAGGCAAGTTCAGCATATTTCTCGAGGATTTTTGTATACATGCGGAAGCTATGCATTATGTATTGAACGACGTGGCGTAGTACCGTCATCAGCGATCTGAATCCAACCCCACATCTGAAAATACTTAATATATTATGAACGTAGATATAGTACATATCGAGTCATAAAGGATTACAAAGATTTTTTTACGAAACACCAAGCCAGGATTTGAATTGAAAAGAGTTCAATGTATTAAATGTCAGGTGAGTATCAATTTCCCTATAATACTGCATTCAATAAAACAGA
>JAANSN010003832.1:0-17076 GCA_036850665.1 Dicranocentrus wangi | reverse complement strand
AGGCTTAGCGAGTGCATCCATATTGTGTTACCTACAAGCCTTTGACTTGTGCACTTTTACAAATATATTGGCCGTAAGTAAAGGAGCTTTCTTTTTTTATATGAATATTTACAAGTGGGATGTTGTTTACAAAAGAATGTTGCACACCTTGAAACTCTCTCTCTCTCTCTCTCTCCAATCCTGCCATATTTTGTCCTTTCTCTACACTAAGCTCTATGATTATAGAATTTGGCGACGCGACGGAACAAGGAGTTATTATGAATGTCTGAGAGAAGCAAGCAATGTCAAATGTCAAGCTTATAAATCCCGGACCTGATTTGCATATTTTTCTCATAGTCAATGTCCCAGTGCCACAAACAAAATGCCTCTCCTCAAAACACTGTAAACCTTTTCGTTCCCTTTCCTCCAACCAACCAACCAACCGAACCTCTTCTTGTTTATCGTTGTACTTTTCCTCCTTGACAGACAAACGAGGTTTTGGCAGAGAGGAGAGCTCGAGCAGGCAGGCAGGCAGTGAGCTTTTGCTAAAAATGGCCCGGCTTATTTACAAAACTCATACAACTTACTTTTTTTGTTAGCCTATTGTTGTCCTCCTAATATTCTTATAGTATGCAAAATAATAGTACGGAAACCGTGGAAAAACCGTGTCGTACTGGTACTGCTCTCCATCATGATGATGATGATCATGATCGGGGTGACTCGGTGACTGAATAAATAGGCAAGAGAAAAATGGGCCGCCTGTAATTATCTAATATCAACGTTCAAGATGAAGGCTTACAACATGAACAGCGCCGAGATCCGTCTCATTTTTCTTTTGTGTAAATCTCACAAGGCTTTATACATCCAGCCATCCAGCCCCCGCCACTACTAATAACAACTTGCCAGAGAATTTGTCCTGGAAAAAATATATATTTATTCCAATAATATGCCCGTCGTATTATGCTCCTATAAATATATACACACATATTCACATATTTTTGTGCATATTTTTTCCGTCTGTCTTCCCGCATTCCCACAGACGCGACGTTAAGGGAAACTTTAAAGCCTATTACAACTGGTTTAATATACATATCTCTCTCTCATGATGATTTACTACGTCTTCCATTCACTTCTTCTCCACTCTCTCTGAGGATTCCGTCCCATTTTCGCACTCACACTCATTTTCAGTCAGCATAAAAAGAAGAAACATCCAGACTGAAGAAAAAAACATTCCAAAAAAAGCCCGACTCTTCTACTCCACGCTTTCTTTTTGTTTATACACCGCAACACAATAATAATAATTACGAAATGGAACTCGAATGTATATAAACACCATCTGTCCGTATACGCACCTCCTCCACACATTTTTTTTCTAAGAAAAAGGACAAGAAAGAAAACCTCTTCAGAAAAAAAAACTCATTCCATCAAGAAGATCTTTTTGGATGATATAACAAAATTCGTCGGGTAGACCTTCATATTCTTCTCGCTCCGCGCAGCGCTCCGTGTGAAAATGAAAACTTTTTTTCCTATTATCTTCCTCATTTGGCTAAAGTATCCCCTTTTTCCGGGGACTTGAATAAGTTTTGCAAAAAAAAATTGCAACTCGGAGAATTTACGTGTCTAGTGTGTCCTATTAGTTGTGAAATGTGGGACTCTCCGCGTGTAACTTTAGTCATGCATCCTCTTCCAAGAAAAAAAAGTAGATCCCTCTCCAAGGAAAAAAATTGCATATATATTTTCGTTGTATATATGGATGGCATGGCACATAGTAAAAAAAAAAGCATCCAGAGCATTTAGCATCCTCCTGCACTCATATATTAGCGTCGTCTCCTCCTCCATCTCATTTTTTTCGTATAACCCAACCTCGGCGCATTTTTTTTATTCCGTGAGAAAATATTCCCACGTGCAATTTGCATTTCCTCTTTAAAAAAATCTAATAAGGAGAACGGGAAAAAAAGTTGAAGAAAAAAAAGGACGAAGATGGGTGTTATATAAACTGGAAGAGTCGTGGAGGAGGATGGAGAGCCCCTTTTTCGCTAACATTTTGCTTGTACGACGACGGGTCAAAATGGGTAGGTAGGAGTAAGAAGGGAGGGGAAAAAATGGAGGAAAAATTCCTCCAATGGTATCTCATTATATTATGCAGTTGTGCCTGGAATACGAATGATGAGTTTTCACGCTTCCTTTCCCTCCTCCTTTCCCCTGAAAAAGGCCCGTTTCCCCCCTTTTTCCCAGTTTAAAGAAACCGTAAAAGTTCACGATTTGCTCGTGTGAGCTGCAACGCACGTGATTTGGTTGGGGAACAAGAAGAAGGAGCCGAAGTAGTAGAAGTAGTGTCGACGCTTACAAAACTCCCAATCCCAATGCCTCCAACAGCGACGACGACGAATAGTCCGGGACGAAAAAAGAATGAAAGAAAGAAAAGAATATATATATATATATGTATTTTCCTCAACTACCTGGACACTCTCTGACTGAAATAGTGTCAATCCAATAAATCATTAGCTAAAAGACATGCCTCCGCTTCGCTTTACATTAGGAAAAAACAAACACCTTGCCAATGCCTAGTCTAATGGGCTCACTCCTCCTGGAAAATTATTCTAGTGATTCCAGCACAACTCCAGAACAACTGGACCGGCCGTTGACCACCCAGAGTAATAGTAGTAGTAGTAATAATAATAATAATCATATAATGTGCTTCTGCACCTTGGAACATAAAAAGGACACAGAATCCTTTTCAAGGGAGAATATATTTCCTTTTGCTTTTATTACACATGTAACATGTCTCCCCGGATAAGGATCAAATGATCCCATAAATCTGTTCGCAGTTGGTTAGAAAAAAAAGTTATTGAAAGGGAATTACATATGTGCAAGGTAAAGTGCACCGAGGCTGAGTGTAACTCTGTCACGACGAACCACCTACAGCTACGACTATAATACTCTTATATTACTCTCCATTTCAAAATTGCAATGAGGGTTGACGGTGGGATGCCCGTTTAGAGCACAATAATATATAACATAAAATGATGCAAAGATTTACAAAGACATTTATTTTATTACTTTGTTTTAGTTACGAGCTGGGAAATTGGAGTTGAGCATTTCATTCCAACTACATATTAATAATAAAAAAACTGAAACGGGCTGACTCTGACTCTGCCATCCGCAATGCATTTCATACCTGAAAATAATTCAGAGTCAAAGCCACTTTTCTTCACAAAACGTCTTATATTTTGCAAGGAGCCAAAACCCTCCTGCCTTTCCTGTTTAATGACCAACTGGGGAAGGAAACTAGTTTTTCTGCAGGGGAGACGACGAGCGACGGCTATACTACACTCCCTAAATATTCTACGATATTATTCCAGGTGAAGGTGTCTCGTGTTTTTTCCTCCATTTGGGCCACATTACGAGCCTGGTGAAAGAAGGGGACCCAAAAGGTAGATTTATAATTCGCGTGCCTTGTCGTAATTACGGAAGGCTGCTGTGCAACCTGAAGAGAGAGAAAAAAGTTATAGGGATACTCGTAAATTTTCTTTGTGTGTTGTTTCATTGACCTTCTTCAGCCCCGTCTTGCTCATTTTTCAAGAAGCTGAGTGAGAGAGTAGGTAGAGAAGAAAAAAGTTGGGCTATATATAATAATATTTTTGGTATTGTGTGTGTATAATATTATTATATATTTTCATATTTTTTATGTAGGCTAATAGCAACTGCCTATTAACCTCGAGTGGATGTGGATGTGTGTGTGTGGAGGTATAACGGAATGTCACGAGCAGACCCAAAACTGTGCTCACCTTTCATTTTCATATAACAACTTTTAAGACGGGAGAGAAGAGAAAACAGGACGGAGTTATTTTTGTGTAACCGGGAAATGCCTCCCGTGAATGACTAACGTTTTGAATGGGACTACTACTACCACTTACACACAGAAAAAACATGAATACATATACGCAAAAGGTGGATGGAGGGAGCTCTCTCGCTCTCTATATAAGTTTGATGTAGGTGGTGGTTTGGTTTTGTGCTCCCATTCAACTTTTTTATTTTGTATGACACGAAGGGGAAAAAAGGACAACTTATTAAAAAATCCTGTCCTCTTCTCTCCCCTTTCTTTAACGCTCATGTCAAAAGCTGATTATAAAGTTTTTTATGGGAACGAACCTGCCTCGCGGTGGTGGTGGTGGTGGTGAGCTGACAGGTATTTGAGGGGGAAATGTACAATATCCGCAGTGAAAAAGTAGGATATTAATAGGATGCAACATGGGAGTATACCTATCCGGACAAGAGTTGACGTCTTGCTTAGTTCCGTCGTTCAAACACACAGCTACTTACTCACTCACTCTGAATGGGATACTTTTTGTGTCAAGTGTTTTTATTAGTTGCTCTGCAAATGAAATCCTTTCGGGGATGAATATTGTAAGGGGAGCAGCACTTGAGCTGGTGGTATGGTGGCGGTGGTAATATGATGGTGGTGAAACGATTCACCACCACCAAGGTCAATATTATGTATTGAAATAAATTGAATGGTGGATTGGGATCAGGAGAAGAGCCGATTTATTATTATTGAGTTGAGGTTTTTTAATAATAACCAAAACGCGTCACAAAATTTCCAAAAATTAGCAATCCCTCTTCCATCCTACTATATATCGACAATAAATCGGCCGACGACAAAGAGAACAAAGAGAAAATAATAATTTTCGCATGAACTCCACAAAAAAAGGGAATATTTTCCAGTTTGCAAATTTTCATTTGAGGATTAAAAGCATGGCCGACGGACTATAGGGGGAAAAGATTAGAGGAAATTATTAGCAGAAATAAAATGAGTTGTGATAGGATCTAACGTTATTATTATTTTATGATTCTCTAATTTCCACCAATCCAATTTCCCAGACATGGCGAGACCGACCTTGGCACAGCATAACGGGGAAAATTATTAAGAGGATTTCAAAATAGCAATTGCCGGAATAAAAAAAGAAGATCCTACTCTAGCACTCATTCGAGCTTGTTTTTTCTTCAACAAGAATGTCATAATGTTTTGTCTGCTTGAAATGAAGGTCAAAATTTTGCATACTCAATTGGACTTGGACTCATTTCTGCCACAAAAAAGAATTTGCAAACTTTGCATACATTATTCATGCAAATATACACAGTACCCTACACAGGCTGGAGTAGCCAGCTTTACATTTTTTTCTTGTCTGCAGCCCTACATTAATGTCGCTCTCATATTATACTTTACTGCACCAGTCCACATTTCCAACTCATAAATGATTAATGTCTGCATCACCACCACCACCACCACCACTACTGAAAACTGAAACTGTAAGTCTACGCATTTTTGTAGTCCCTAAGTTGAAATGACTTGAGAGAAATTACAACAACACAGCATTCCAGAGAAGAGCAACAAAAAAGGGAAGTTAAACAGAGGACGGAAGTAGTGATAGCCTACTTTCTCCCAGCATTATTCCCATCATCCCATCTCCATTTATATTTCCTCAGCTATCTCATGTACTTATCATAAATAAAACGGAAGTATCTTGCCAAGCCCGCCATGTTCTTGCTATGTTCTGCGAGTCTGGCGAGTGATCTGGGAAATTTCCAAAAAAACGGGGGCTTCTCCTCCTCTCCTCTCCTTTTTTGCGAAAAAGCAAGAATGTGCAAAACGGACTAGAGAAGAAAAAAAAGAACGAAACGAAAGGAAAAAAAGCTTTATGGCTAACCTAACCCTTCCTTACCGCATTGTGCACCATGGATTTATACTTGATCTAATTTTTTCTTTTTGCGAAAAAAAAAATGTTCCGATGAATATGTAGAAATTTGTGAGGACGGTCAAATCAATGAATTTGAAAATTTAAGTGGTCCATCCATGCTGCCTAGACTAGACTGCCATTCAACTCACTCAGCGAAGAACGGGGCCGGTGTGTCACCAAAACCAAGCTGGCACACAAGTGGCCATTTCTTTCTTCTTTTTTTTCTTTTTTTTGTGTCGAGCTCCTTCTTTCTGGCGACGCGACGTGAGAAACTTCCTCTTTTGTTCAGCTGACAAGCTGACCTACCACAGTATCCAGTTGGCAGCGGGACAAACTCGGAGGAGAAAAAAAAACGTAGTCCATATATACCATATAGCCACTCTGCTCTATAGAGTGAGTCGCCAAGTGAAATGTATTTATTGCGTCATAAAGCCATGCTCAATTATCCTATCCCAGCCGTGATGTGTATGCACAAGGATTAGAGACAAGTTTGAAATCCACCAATTACCTTCCATTATTCCATTATTTAACTTAAATTATTTTTCGAGTACTTACGCCCAGAACATTAGATCCACACTATTAACAACACCGAGACTTCGCATCTGTGCATTTAGTATATACAGATGGTATTATTCTTGAATGTTTAGCGGCGCTCTAGTGACACACTTGACGTTGCTTTGATTGATATCGGTTTCTCATTCAATTTTACATGTTTTAAGCTTGTTTTAAGCAAGACTTAAGAAAATGCACTTTTTTTTTAAAAAAAAAGAAGGAAATCCAATATAAACTGCACCTCCATTTTCGCTATATCACCCGGAAAAGCCAGAAGCCCCACTTTCTTTAATCCCACGTCAGCGTTTTTCCCCTCTTTTAACTCCATTCTTATTAACTCTTTTGAGTACAACTTCAAACGGAGCAGAGAGCTAGAGGAAAGTAGGCCATAGTCTTGCATTTTTTTCTTTCTTCTCTGAAAACCCCAAGACCACTTCCGATATCAAGATTGCAAAGAAAGAGTGGTGGTGTGGTTGGTGAGCCCAGCAAAACAAGGCAACGGGAACAAACGCCAGTCGAGGAAACGGGAAACCAATGAAAAAAAATCCCAACAAAGGAATGTTGTTTTTTTTAAACCCCAAGTTTTTTCCCTTTCCGAATAAAATGTCAACATGGTAGAAGAAGAGAGGTCTGTAGAGAATTAAACTAGTGGGTAGTTTCTTTTTTTATATTTTCGAGCATTCAACTTTGTTTAATCCTATTAATGATACACTGCTACTCCTCTCCCACTGGCACTCTAATCCTTTTCGCGGACAATTGGGGAAATCCTGCTGTAGCTCCTAACAAGAAATAATCATGTAAGACTCACAATCAGAATGTTTTTTTTGTTCTTTTACATTTTTTGTTGTTGATTTTTCTCCTACTTGCAACTTTGTTTTTTCTAACAAAAGGTGTTAGCTAGTTGAAATGGAGACTAAGTACCCGAAAAAATATATAAAAAACTCAACACAACGCAACTACTCTTTTCATTTAAGTTCCAACAAACCTCATGAGCTAGCTACACAGTTATGAGCAAAACTTTGGGCCGTTTTCTCCAAAAACAAAACCTGCCGTCTCCTTTTTATCCAGGTTTTTCCTACCTATTTATTTACCATATATCCTGCGAGAGAGAGAGAGAGGTTGAAAGTGACATGGTCAAAGGAAACCGCACAATATATTATTATAGTCATATAGCGCTTTAGCTAGCTTTTTAGCCAGAAATGATGTTTTCTAAAAAGCAAGTCTAACCAACCCAGAATCCATCGTCATCATGAAAGCGAAAGCATTTTACGTTTTCCGTGTAGAGCCAACTTCAAAGGGAAAAATGATGAAACATTCTCTAATTTATTCATTATGAGGATCCCTTCACATATCCGACACGGTAAACAGGCTCTCTGGCCCAAACAAATCCGATAGAGAAAATGAATTTTCCACCGAGTTGCCCGCACTGACTGGATGAGTTTCTAATGGGATGTAATGGGGAAAGTGGGGATGGATATGGATGTCGGGCACACGCGGTGTAAATCCGCTGTTGCTTTGCATAAAAAATATATCTACCTATATACCTCTTCTAAACACACAAAATAATAATAAAAATAAATATTATTATTTGAATTCGAATGAAGAGGAATACAAAATTATGTTGCCGATTTTTCGGAGGGAAAATGTGTGCCAAGCAGATAGTTATAACCAGAAAACCAGATGACGAGTCAACATTTTGAGAAAAAAAGGGAGATAATATAAATATCCAGTATATTGAGATTCGGAAAAGTTTCTTGTTTTTTTCCTTCTTCTCTTGTTGCACACAGGTTGGTTGGTTGTACTTGTAAAATGCATTATGATGATCAAGGCGAACTAGTGTTCCCACTTTGTTGTAGGTATCTAACTTGTGGAACAAGTAAATAAAACCGAGGCTGACTGAGATGCTAGGCGAGTATGTGTAAACAAAACCCGGAATTCGATTTAGCCTTGTTAAAAATTCATCGTGTTCAGCGTTTCCTGTTGCTACCAAGACTTTTTTTCTTTTTTTCCGGAGAGTTTGTTAGCGGGAGAAAGAAGAAGCTTGTGCGCGTCCTAGTAGCCTCCTATGTTTGCCGAGGGAGTTTTTTTCACTAAAAACTACTAACTTTTTTACTCCAGACTAGACCTTTTTCGCGATCTCTTAAGTTGGGAACGGGCTCCCGCTGGAAGGGGAAAAGAGCGTGGAGGTAGGTAGGTAGGTATGTAGCGTAGTAATCATTATGAAAAATTGAGTAGGGTGAGCAATATATCGCGGAGGAGAAAGAGGCAATGCTATGCTGCTAGTGAGTGGATAAACACTTTTTTCTCAACTTGGAGGAGGAAAACGGCGGAGAGGGAGAGACCCTTAATAAGAGGAACGACGAACGAAACTAACTAAACTTGAAAATTGCAAGGTGACTCTAAATAGCAAAATTATTTTCTCTCCTGTCATCTCCGTGCCGTCTTTCTTTATGGGGATAAAACAAGTTTTGAAAAGGGAAACGCTGTAGAAAAAAACAGCTTTTTTCACTTGACTTTCACTCACTCGAGTGTTAATTCCAAAGTGATTGATAATGTTGCTCTTTGGCTTGCGCTTTTGCTTCATTTTGAGAAGAAGGAAAAAATCAAAAGTGATCCTTTTCAACACACCGGCACCGGTACCGAGACGTGTGCAGTACGTGTGTAGACTGCGTTGAAGGTTGTGTCCCACCACCCGGATTTTTTTCTCTCCGGTAATCATTGACACGTGCCGGTATTCAAAAAAGTGAAAGTGATTAAAAGCATAAAAATGTTGAAAGCAAGACTCTGCTGAATACACATATATTCCCATCTCGTTTTTTTCTAGCTAGATCCATGCAATGCGAGCCACCCGGTGCGACGCTCTTCCCCTCAGCGGGACCATAATTACACGAGTGTATGCAAGCAACTTTTTTTAATGCACATTTCCTTTTCATATCATCACATGAACTATACATTACTGCTCATCAGACCATTTGGCAAATAAAAAGGTTGGCAGTGGTTCAAAGGGAGAAAAAAGGGATGTTTCACTAAAAAACTCAGCTCAACTCAAAACTTATACTTATTTTCAGTGTAGTAGTTGAGGCTCAGCCAGACTTTCTGTACTTTCTCTCTCTCTCTCTTCCTCAGTTTCATTTTATATGGAAGAATCCCGTCACAAAATACACATTTTTCTGCTTGCACTTTTTCCTCTAAATATTTTTACTTTCTGGGTTGCAGCGGTATAAAAAAAACACCAAGTCCGCCGTGTCCAATGCTATGCATAATACATGAAGGAGGTCCACACATATCCATAGCTTCAGATGAAACACACACTTTCTCTCTTTGTGTGTGTATCTTGGAGAGTTTTTTTCAGCTTTATGTTTGGACTCTGGACCGTACAAATTTCATGTCAATGGAGAGAAACGGCAAAACTAAACGCCGGCTCAACCACCGCTGCCGTAAGACGGACTGACTGAGATTATAGTGTAAATCCCTCTGAATGTAGTCAGCCGAGAAAAGTCATTTTCTTGAAATTACATTTAGCTGCTGCTCGGGAGTGAGCAGAGTGGGCTAGTGGGGAAAAGCACGTGAAAAGACCGTTTTCATAATATTAAACCCGACGGCTGAATTTTTTTCTTATGGGTTTCACTCTCCCTCTGCAGTCCGTCCGAGTCCCCCTTTTCCAGTGCTGCTACAATAACCACCACCACTCTTCTGCGAGGTTCATTTAATCCTGGGAAAAGTAAGCAGAGGAAGAAATTGATAAGCCGGTGCTGTCAAGAAGTTAAAAACGAGCAGTACGGTTAAACTGCGGCTGCTGCTGTGGGGGACTTGGGCTGGGCTCTCTGAAGCTGTGAAAAATTCAATGCATGGCCAATTGCGGCTATTTGCATAAACGATGAAAATCCAGAGGGCTGATTATGGCGGGTGAAAATGGGGAGGATTTTTGGGAGTGAGAAAGCAAGATAACGGAATGGTTGCCGAGCTAATTGGTCCGTTTAAAATACAAAAAAAAATCCTTATTCCAAGAAAGGGAGAGAGATGCCTATCTAAACAGGATTTTTTTTCAAATTGGTTCCGAACTGTGAACAACAAAATTACCAGAGAAAAAAAAGAAGAGAGGAAACCTTCTGTGTATAACCTTAATCGGTGCTACGTGGCCCAATCCTCTCAATTCTGAGAAAACACACACAATTTGGGGATAAGTTGTGAGCCCCGTTCGGTTTGCAAATCGCCTATTTTCCCCATCATCATCCCACACACCCAAAAAAACAAAATCCGGTCGTGGTCCGTTTTAAGTGAAAATCTGTTCCAATCCTCTGGTTTTTTTCCGAGAGAGTTTTATAACGAGCGGGTTGTATGTAGCTCGTCCTCCCGGATTATAAAAACGAATTTTCCCACTAATTGGACTCAAGTTGATCGAGTGATTTATGTGGGTGAGAATCTAATCCGATTTAATAATTGATATTTATATTATTTTTCTCTCTCTTTTTCTCTTGTACTTTTTCCATCCCGCGAGAGCATCATCAGAGAGAGAGAGCCACGTGGACAATGCCATTTCACAGACGGAGAAAAAAGCATATAGTACAGTGGAGGAAGGCTAATCCGGTGATAAGAAACCCCATAAAATATTTTGTTCCGCGACAGGGTTGACATGAGAGATATATAGATACAAACCGTTCTGACGTGGCTGATATAACTCACTCGGGCTCCGCGGCTTCCATACTACTTCCAGTGCAATGCAATAATGGTGCATCCAGACAGAATTATTTTTTTCTACACCACCACCACCACCATCCATACACACACAATATATATACCCCACTGAAATTCTTTTTTTTTGCTCAAGTCTAGACCGAAATCCAACCGAGAGTATCGCAAAAGCGATAAACCAAAGACAAACCAGGAATAACAAAGAGCTCAAACGCTCAACACTTTCCTCTCCATTTTTTCCCTCTCTTCCTCTTCTTCTTTTTTTTTAAAAAAAAGAAAGAAGACTAAAGTAGATTGCACTATCATCATAACATTCCATCACAGAGGTTGCTTCTCCTTCTACTACTACCCATGATGATGCGACCATAGTCTCGCTCCCTTTTACATTATCTCTTTCTGCACAATAAGACATCCAGCTAAGTGGTGGAACATGAACATTAAAGAAAATCCAAAATGTGCTGGAACCACCACGAGAATATATTGAATTGCATGGAACTAAACTAAAACTCGTTGGCATTTTTTTCTCTCTCTCTCTCTCGTGGAATACATACACACAACAGATATATTATATGTAGCTCCATGCATTTTCTCATCACTTTCTTTTCAGTCCCACTTTGTCTTTTTCTTCTTCGTCTTTTTTTCCTCGTTTCTTCTTTTTTGTCTTTTTTATTTACAACTAGAGTCAAGTCATGAATGTATTAAAGGGTCTGCTCGACTGCGACTCTCTGTCACTGAAAATAACAATATCCTTTTCAGCATCAGCTAGAGCTCCACGCAGTTTCCCATCCTCCCATTCAGCTTCACCGCCACAATACAATTGCCCTCCTCATTATTATTCCAGTCCGCAACAGACAAGGATACTATTCAACAAGACTCGCAAAAAAAATATCATCCTGTTTTGAGGAGCATAAAGCGCGAGTTACACCATTACATTTGTATTTAAGCAAGACATTATTAGGAATGATGGGGGGAAAGTGGGGGCGAGGACGGGTGCTACATTCAGATTTTCTTTTTTTAAATGTACATACTACATATATATCCTCAGTAAGTGGCATGATCACAAAAAAATTTCATATTAAAAGCATACACAAAAAATAAATCATCAGCTTTAGCCCTCCCGAAGAAAAAAATTGTGTATGGAGGAGGACGTAAGTAACGCATTGAACTTGAACTTTATATTTGGAATATTTTTTTCTTTCTTTTTTCTTCGTCTGGTGTGTGTTTCATTGCCACACGACCTTTGCGTTTCTCGGATCAACAAAATGCATTTTCTCGGATGGAAGAGGAGGAGGAGGAGGAGGATAATGTTAGCAATGTTGATGCGACAAGGGCTTAAGGATATTTCTTTTTTAGAATTTAGAATTTCTCTGTAAGTGTGTGCAGAGTAGAAATTGTACAAGATTTTTAATGCTCATTGCATTCCGCACCGCATCCAATTCACGAACTGCATTCGAGTTGTTGGATTTTTCACAAAAGAGTTTGGAAATCCTTAATAGGTATTACGAGAGTCGACGAGTGTAAATATATAAAGAAAAGGCGTGTGTGCATTACATTATTTTTATTTTTTTGTTGGAGGAGAAATGTCGTGAAGTCGTCGTCGTCAATGGTAGGGGAGGATCAGTCGTTGGAAGCGAGACAATGGACTCGTCGCGGCTGTTGTGCACTATCAGAAAGAAAAGTTGGAAATCCGGGAAAATAATACGGTTCTTTTAAGGAAAAGAGGAAAGAAAAAAAATCTCCCTCGAGTGTTTTTCCATTGTCGTTGACTCTTATTATTTCGTTCCCAGGCTTTGTGAGGTGGAGTAGTTACCCCTTTCACGCTTCATTTTCAGAACGACAGTCGTCTGGCTGGTTGACTGGTTGCAACGGAACATGGGTGTGAATATAAAGAGTCGCGTTGTTGTGTAAACTGATCGCGACGGTATAAATGGTTCGAGTGTTGGAAATGTTTCGGGATAATAACAAAAAGGGGAAATGGAGGTGGACTTGTGTTTCTCGAGGTAAAAATGAAAAAATCGGGATTTTGTCCAAGATATATTAAGTGTTTACATAAACTTCCCAACTTCACTTCAGACCAAAACCACCGCCAAGAACCTGTAGTACCAATGTATCTTCCTATTTTCGTGTAACTTTATACTGTCGTCAAAATTTAAAAATAAATTATCGTATTTTAAAAATCCATTCAAAATGCCTCATCTCATCTCATATATTTTTCCACCAAACTCCCAAATCAGTTTTACCTGGATTTAATGATGATGATTTTAGACCCATTTTATTCGCACTCTGATTCCCACTTTTTTCGAAAAAAAAGGATATATTTAAACAAGCTTAGCCAGAGTTCTAGCTAACAAAACGACCCACTCTTTTCCCAACACACAAAACGCACCCATCATCATGCAGCAGTCCCTATTAATTCCACCCCAGTTTTTCACCAAACAAACTACATCCATACTACTCCTACGTAGAAGTAGCATCAAATCCGATCCCAGTCTTGATAGGATTACCGTTTGAAAAACGGCGAATCAATCCTTCAAGGCGTGTCGTGTGTGTGTGTGTGTGGACAACTTTATATAATCCGATTGAGACTGTGGTTTAAGTAGGCGTCTAAACTGAAGCAACTTCATTTACTCCAGAGCATCCAGAGCTAGCTCCCGTGGACATATTTTTTTTTCTCGGAAGCCATGTGTAAACAAAATTCATTCCAGAATTTTTTTCTTTTTAAAGTTTGCTTATCCCATCAGAACAAGTGCATTCTGGTTGGTGATGATGATGATGGGGGTAGGGAGTATTAGCTCTTCTGTTTATTGTTGAATTGGATAAGACGGCGAGGGAAAAAACAACTTAAAAGGTATATAGATATAAAGCAGAGCAGAAGAAAAAAAAATCTACTTTAGGAACATTATTGGTAATGAATATCTCCACACACAGAAGAAAAAAAAGAAAAAAGATTTTCTTCGTTTTTCACTCCCATTATGCCTGCCTATGGTTATAAACCATAATAGGTACATGGCCCATAGCCGGCGACATATATCCACTACACGAGTTTTTGTCTACGAGAGCGAGAAAACTGACAAGGAAATTGTTTTGACAGGCTTCGAACAAGAAAACGCAGAGAGTATAAAGTTGGTGGATGTGGATGGAGCTGCATTACACATTACATTAGCAAAATACGACGGACTAGTATTTTCGTATATAACGTATCTCTCCTCCTCTACCCGTTTTTACAAGAGGATGATGATGATGATCATGATCATGATGATATTTCTTTTTTTTTCTCCTCCGTATTTTTTTCTTCCTTTCTTCAAACAAGGAACAAATGCTCTACACGTGCTTCCCTTGTCTTTTTTTTTCTGTTGTTGCACTAGTGGAATGTGTGTGTGTTGTGTGTGTGCTCATTTCTTTTTAGCTCTTTGATAGATTCTCCCTGAGAAATGCCAACCAGACCCAACCAGCATGGCAGGAGGAGAAGGAAAAAAGGCACTGACTCCTTTTTTTCTTCTCAACCCTTCTTTTCTTAAAAAAAAAAACAAGCAAGATGATGATCACACGAGGAGGAGGAGAAGGAAGATGATGATGATGATGATGTTGCCAAAATTGCTGTTGTGCAGAGATAAAGTTAACTTTCCACTTTGCCGGAGATTATGCTTGAGCAGGAGAGGAGAGGAGTATATGACGTTCCATCCAGCATATATTTCCAGTCGTAGTGTGTAAAAGTTTTTAGGGGAAAAAACAGCTGATGATGATGATGATGAGACTGTCATTACATGCTTAAAGCGTCTCCCGTTTTTTTCCTTCCTCTCTCCCGTTCAAAGTGGGAGTGAAACAGGAGAGATTAAGGAACGCTAATGAGTATTGCACACTCATAATAAAAGTCACAGAGTGTGTCCCGAGGTAGGAGATGAAGAACAAAAAAATAATAAAAATAAATATACGCAGGGGTTTACGTTTTCGTTCGTTTCTTTTCCTTCTCACATTACAATTACTGGAACAGAACAAAGTTGTATAGTGTGCGTCTCGTGAGACTTATTCCCCTCTTTTTTTTATAAAAATGGAGGAGAAATGAGTGCGTTCTGGATGAGAGCAATTATTCACTAATATATTATTTAATGAGCTAGTGAAACCATTTATGTTGTATTTGCAAGCTTCAAATAAATTTTGAGGTATACTCCGTGTCCGTAACCAAAAACAGATGACTCCAAGAATTTAGGTGGACGTAAAGGTAAAAATAGACGTTTCAGCCAGCGTTCAAGCAAAAGCGGGTTTCCTCGTAACTAGCGTGTTTTTCTTATTTTTTTGCCTCAAGCCATTTATGCCACAAAGTCGAAAACTGGTTTTTAGATCCACTTACCGTAAACGAGAATCTCCATAAGAATAACAACAAGATTGAAGAAAATGAAAGAGCTTCCCCGAAATCCCATTGTTGCTTTTAAGTTCTTTTTTTCTTTCCTCTTCGTCTTCTTTCTCTTTTTTACAGTAAACACAACTCTCGCTTTTCTCCAACTTTTTGTGGCCGTTAATTGTCCGTCCGTCTCTCTCACCTTTGTCACTTTTTTCTTCACATCACTCCCTGCAAAAAAAAAATACACAAAATTGGTTTAGAAGGAAAAAATATCATCATCATCATCATTAGAAACTTGGAATCTGATCGGATAGGTGGAAAACGGATTTTCGGAGAAATGTGTAGGTATTATAAATATAAACCTAAAGGAAATCTTATTATTGCCGTTTCTCCCACCAAAAAAATCATTTTCACTGGATGAAAGGATACTTTCCAGGAAAAAAATATACCTCCATCAAAAGTTTAACCACATCATCGCATTTGGCGAAGAAACCCGCTTTCAATGGTTTTTCTACAGATCATATATTTCACCGGAACGTAGACAATATGTGTCTGTGTAGCGAGCGCTCTGCATTAGGCTCCAAGGTGGAGCTAATATAATAACTGTATTAATAGCACAACAGGAATTGTCGTCGTCATTGTCGTCTGTGGAAAGAGCACTTTTGTAATTATACAAGAATGAGTTGAGAGAATAGAGCCTTTTTGGGGGCTCTCTCCTTCCTTCGTTCCTGGAACAGGATCAAACGGAGGGAAACACACAGTGGACCTACTATATAGCCCACTAAATTGTGTGTGTGTGTGTGTGTGTGTGTAGCATATTGCCCAATGTCATTATGATTATGTCCTTTTATGTTAGCTAATTTCCCATTTTATCTTCACCTTTTCTACCTGGCGGCGATGTAAAAGGGAAGGCTTATAATTTTCAAGGACCGAACAAACGAACGAACGAACAAACCCGGTTTTCGTTTCTCAACTTGGAACTCAACTCAACTCAAAGGGAAACGCAACTCAACTCATATCGCATCGGCGGTTCTACTGCCGGTGGAGCAGGAGGCAGTTGTGTTTTGTTCGTTCGCTAATGATTCTCCCGTGAAAGCCATTCCATGTACACATTATATTTTTGGCCTTGCAGCCACGAAAATTCTCAGTACACCCCTGTGCCCCACATGTGCTCTAACTCATGGCATGCATGCCCTTATTTATGTTAATGAACTGTGTAAACATGATTTCGAGGAAAATCGTCCACTTGAAAAAAGAAAACTCTGTGATGCATACAAGTCTATGTATGTGCACCTCTTGAGCCATTCCAGTCTGATGATAATGACTTTGTTGCAAAAGGCACCAGAAATATTTTGCTTTAGGACGACATGGTCGTCAACGAGTATAAACTTTGTGAGTGGTTTCGATGTCGATATGAGTTATTTCTTGCTACTTGCTCAGATGTGAACATACAGGTACCTACAAGTTTGTGCATCCTGGCGATATAGAAAAAATGAAATCAGGGTGCGTTGTTTAAAAGATTTTGCAGCTTTCCAATCTTCAATCAATTCTCTAAAAATAGCAAAGGGAGAGCGAAATGCGATGAAAATGAACTTTTTTCATTATGCACGAAAAAATGTCCCGACCCAATGACATCCGATCTCTCCAGTTGTCTCAACTGTCTTTCTCGCGACGACGACGACAGGCTCAGCTTGATTTCGCTTTTCGGAACAGATTAAAAACTCAGTTTTTTCATAATTCACTCCGTTCAGATTTTGGGAGTAGGGTTGTAAATTA
>JAANSN010003831.1:0-17077 GCA_036850665.1 Dicranocentrus wangi | reverse complement strand
ATGTAAAATATATAGGTACGTACCCCGTATTTAGCAAAATCATGAAATCCTGATCAGATCATGATCTTTTCACTGCTTCCACACGTTCAAGTTTGGAACTGAAAAATTCAAGGCCTCTTCTCTATCGATCCTTGTTTAAAAGTTGTGCGGTTTGCAGTTTAGAAAAGTCATTGTCACGCCACACGACATCCTCAATATCCTCATATGTCAAAAAAAAATAAATACGTGGGGCTGAGGATCAGAACAGATTCAATTGGGTAAGTATAAGAGTACTATAAAGAAAATAGTGCATTGATATAATAGAAAAAACAGTCTCTTTACGAGAAAGAGAAATCCGTTATTGTGGAGTATCATGATGGGAATAGCATATTTTAGCAAGGCATGTACAATAGGAAGGACGAGCATCTCACCAGCCGGAAGTAATGTAACAGCATGTTGGCAGCACTACGAATAGGAATAATAGGATATAAGAGAAAAGAAATGTCGTCGTCGTCGTCTCACTCAGTCTCGTGTCATCATGATCTTGATGCAATATAAAAAAATTTGCAGTAGTGACCTTGTGACATCATCGCACACAGACTGCCAGGCTGCGTTCGTTCGTTCGTTCAAACTATATGCGAGCTTTCTTCAAGCTTGGTGTATATTATTATTTGTCAGTGTTTTAGGCAAAGTGCAAGTTGCAGCAACGTAAATCTTTTCCTACAGCTTAAAAAAGTGCAACGATGCCACTGTTTTGTATTTAGGCAATTAAGAACTATAAAGAGGGGAAAAATTTGTTAAGAGATATAGAGCTAATTATTTTCAATTGAACATGGCTTCTTGGTTGGTATCAAATTCGTATAAAATTTTCTTCATTCCTCCACACACACTTTACTTCTTCAGATTCAGCTCTCCTGTTAAAACTTTTGCTTAATCATTAAGCAAATGTTTCAGTAAATTGTTATCTTTAAATCCCATAATCATCATCATCTTCCCGTTGCTGCCAAATAATTCATAGGGAAAACCAATGCCAAAAATTTCATTTCATGGTTCATGAATGACAAAGAAACCTGTATTATTTTTGTCTGATCTGCATTGTAATTCTACACATATCATCATAATATTTGTTTCTACAATAAGAGGAGTCAAAGCCAAATGCAATAACATTTTAACCCAAAGTTGAACACCAGACACCAGAGTAGAAGGACACGAACGAACATCATTTTGCATAGTTTCACTCAGAACACGCCGACACAGCACACAACATATATATATATATTGTCCCAAGCTGTCAAATAATTTAGACCAGAACCAAAAGTGTGCCTCAAAAACACTAATGTTGGTTGGTGGCAGTGTGCAATAGTATTGTGGCATAGGTAATAATAAGTAAGTGTCGGTGGTGGAGGAGACTTTTTCGTCGGTGGATTCGGACCACTAATATCATGCTCTAATAAAAACCGTTCCCTATACTCGGAAACACAACCGGTGGTGGTTGGTTGCGTTGCGGCGTGTATCGAATCCATACTTTTTTATTTGACAGCTCCGTAATTATCATAATATTATTGTCATGTTGTCTCCCGCTGGCTACTAAGGTAACCGGCCCGGTTTTGCGGTGGTGGTGGTGTGCTATATTAGCATTAGCTTATCCAAGAGGAAGAAGCATAGCTGAACGCTCGCGTACTTTACTAATACTAAAGGACACTCAATTTAATAAAACCTCATTGTTCTTTTTTCTTCTTCTGTCTGTCCTTTTCTTGCTATATATGAAAAAGGGGAAAGAGGGCTTAAACTAAAGTAGCGATGGTGGCAGGAGTTCAAGAAACGAGAGGCATCCTTATTACATCGTCGTCGTCGTCGTTCGTCCACCACCACCACTAACCACCCCACCAACAAAACGTAGCGAAATAAAACCTTCTTTTTTATAATATACCTAACAACCTAACTAGAGTTATTTCGTTTCGGTCACTAGCATTTTTGGGATATTGGGAGACCAGCCAGCCAGCAGTCAGCAGTCAGCCAGCAGAATCAGTGAGTCCCTCCGTCGTCGTCGGTCACACGGAACGGAAGCGAGCACAATTTTTAATAAAAGGAGAGAAAAGTTCTTCGTGGTCTTTTTTTTGTTACACTGTTGCTCCTTCTTGCAATTGAATGCCACCGTAAGTTCGGAACGGAAGCGAGCACAATTTTTAATAAAAGGAGAGAAAAGTTCTTCGTGGTCTTTTTTTTGTTACACTGTTGCTCCTTCTTGCAATTGAATGCCACCATAAGTAAGTAAGATAGCGAGAGAAGTAGTATAATCAAATCACAAAAGTTGTAAAGAGTAGTACTACTTCACTCCACTCGCTCTACTACTCCTTCCTACTCCTCTTCATTTCATGGTATCCCAACATTCCCAACCAATGCCAATGGTTATTTGCAATTGGCTAGTTCTCTCTCTCTCTCTCTCTCTCCAAAAAGTGACGTGGTGTTATGGTGAATGTGTGTGTGTGTGTCTGATGTGATATGATGATGACTGGTCGGATTGCTGGCTGATATTATGAAGCACGATGATGAAATGAAGCCCTCAGCCTCAACAGCAGCCTCAGCCAGCACCAGAGACTCAGCAATCGAATATTAGAAAGTAACTGAACTGTTGACTGTGTGTGGAACAAATAATATTATATATTTTTTTGTGAGCCCTCTCATCAAAGTCTTTCTGTTGCTCAGTTTTTTTACACACACACACACACCGTTTATTAAAATATTATTAAGTTGTAAGTTAGATTTTTTTTTTGTATAGTGGAAAAAGTCAAAAGCAAGTGATAGTAGATCATATAATAATATATATTTCCTCAGCATATATTTCTATACATCATTTTTTTACACATACAAAAGTAAAGGCCGGCACGGGAACAAGGGTTCCCCCCACTCGTCTGGTTCCGTCAAAATAAGTAAAAAAAACAAAAGTCAAGAAAGAAAAAGTTTGGAAACTGTTGTTGGAACTAAAAAAAATTGATGAGAACCTGGTGATCGTCATCATCATCATCGTTATCTGTGGATCATGTGGTTGTGGTGATTTTTGTGTGTTGATTAAAAAAAAACAAATTTAGTCTCGTCATCTCCTCTACATCATCATCGTTGATCGTCTCTCTCTCTCTCTCTCTCTCTTGCCAATTACGTGACTGAGTATTTTATTTTGTGTTTTTGGATGGAGGTTGCTGCGTCTCGTCTCCACGACTTTATTCATTCATTTAGTTGCATCAGCTGTTGTGGTTGGGCGTGCAATACTAAATAAAAGTAGGGTGGTTATATAATAATTATATCTTTAAAGTTTTGTGCGTGTTACTAGTTACTACTCGCTCGCCTGATGTGCAAGTCAATTTTTAGCTGATTAGATAGAGAAGGAGAAGCTAAGTACACGACGACGACGTGTAAAGAATGTGTCTGGTTGATAATAAAACAGCGTAGTCATCATAACATCGTAGTCATTTAATAGTTTATTAGGTATATAATATATATTATATTATATTTTTTTGGTCTCAAGTAAAAACAAAAAAAAACAAGGATTTCCAATCATCATCATCATCATAATTCAGATTTCTCTCTCAGGTTTTTTGTCTTTCTGTTTTTGCTCGAAAATTATTACTCCAGCCGCAGCCCCAGTACAACAAGTGACAAAAAATTTTTTTTTATACTTACAAAACTAAACTTGAAACTCCTCCTGAAGCCTCCTCCTCCTGACTGATTTTTTGCTATAAGGAAAAAGAAAGACGTGTATAATAAATAAAATAATCCTTCAGTCTGTCAAATCGTGTCAATCATCATCAGTATCGCATGGGAAACCAAGTTTTTACCGTGTTCATCCTTTAAAGCTCAACCTATTAAAAATACACCTTGTGTCACCTGTCACCTGCTAACAAAAATTAGGTAAGGTAAAAATAAAATATTATACAAAAAATATTTAAAGTAAATGTGTTATAATAATAAAACGTGTATGGTCTTAACTCTTTTGTTTTCTTAAGATTAGACAGTGAAAGAAGGATTGTTCAGAGTTAATGAAATGATGCATGTATATATTGGAAATTTATTAGTCGACTTTGAATTGATTATATAGCCTAGCTGGTCACGACTCATGACGGGTGACGGGTTTTGATTTCTGGTTCATATCCGGCGTCACTGTCCCTGTCAAAAATATGTCAGGTGTCAGGAGGAGACAAGTTGAAAGTAGCGAAGAATTTAGAATGTGAGGAAATATAATAATTAGTGAGTTTTAGCAGGTGACTTGAACCACTTGAACGTTATTTAGCCGTTTTGTACATGTCGTAGTGGCGTCGGCGTGCTACAATTGCAGCCTGAAGTTTATGCTCTACGTCTTTTAATTTAATTATTAATTTTTTTAAAAATCTTTTTCTTTCTAATAGTCTTTCATCCTTTTAATTATTATTATTACTTTTTATTATGTTTATACAAGCATGAACTTTTGCATGTAAAAATCCTAGTTTTTTAAAGTTATTTTCTACTTTATACTTTCCTCTTGTATATAAACTGTAGCAACTGCAGAAAAAGAATGGCGAATGCACAGGGTTGATAATGATGATGATGGTGCCACTGCTGCAGTACTTGGTTTAATGTAGACTTTCTTTTTCCAATTATAAATGTGCAAATCCTGTTTTGTTTCATTCAAGAAAATGTCGTATTAATATATAATCGGTCCAAAATTGAGTTTCTTCACCACGACGAGTGAACCAGCTAATATATAATATGATCTACACTAATGGCTACTAATATAAAATTTATTTGATACACCAGAACTTTTCTTTTTGTCTTTTTCTTGTGCTACAACAGGGTTTTTATGAATGATTGCCTTCACTTCACATGCTAAATGGTAAAGCTAGTTGAAAGACTGGTATTGGAATCTGTAAATAACAGTGTGGGGCGACGACATTGGTCATTCATTGGTGGTGGTGGTGCTGGGTGTTGGATCTCTCTGCTTGTAATTAAAAATGCCTAAGAAACGGAAGAATTCCAAGGGGAATGAGCTGGAAGAATTGAAATGGGAATTGAGAAAGCGAGGCGTTCGACCCACAGGGTCACAACAAGCCATGGTCATTTCCTTTACAAATAAGTCAACAACAAAAAATATAGTTAGACAGTTCTTTAGCTTCACACAAGAACGCTTTTGTTGTTTTGAGTTGTCATTGTCTTGTCTCACTCGTCTTACTTGTTTATTTATTTTTGTAGCCGGCGGAGCTGGAAGCAATATTTTCCATTAAGTATTAAATAAATAAATAAATAATATTAATAATAACAAGCGTAGGCAATTAATTTGGTATGCTTTTTGGACTAATAATAATATAATTCGCTTTCATTAAAGCTTTACATAATTATAGTAATAAATCATTGTCTTTTGTGCTTGTTTTATATATATCTTTTGTAATTGGTTTGAACGCAGTAACACTGACTGACTGGAGCTCAGCAGGCGTGTTGTTTTCATGATCAGAGCATCGTAAACAAAATGGGAGTATACCTATTATTATTATTATCCAGGGAGTCGAGTGCAGGCAGGCGCAGGTCAAAGACTTCATCTGTTATAAATGGATTAAAATTAAAAATGATAAGGATACGATAACTTGAGGATCTTTGTACCTTTAAACCACAGATCGGAAGACACATAAAAGTATATTCATTCACACGCGTATTTCATGTTATGTCATTAGCATACAAACACTAAAACTATAACGTGTAGTAGTAATGCTATGCTATGAATGGCTATATGATTGATTGTGGATTTATTATGAGGGTTTTAACTATTTAGCCTTTTAACTGTGTACATATATACATACGTACGTACGTATTTACTTTGCAGATAGCTTACTTGCCTGACGCCTTGCCTCAGTGGCTTTGGCTTGCTTGGATTTCATAGACACTCATGATGATATTCATAGTTGGATGACATACTGCATTGCACTGCACTTCCATTAGTTGTATAACAGGTTACAAGAAGGTGGCTATATAACAGGCATGTTAATCAAGTAACTAATTTACTGAATGAACTCTGGACTGAAAAATAACCTATATGTTATCGATCTCATATGGGGAGCACGTTCAATGACAAGATGATCTTTACTTTTTTAATTCAACTTGTTACTATACAGCCGCAATGTTAATGTGTCATATTAGCATATATCTTGTTCATCGTCTTGTAGCATTTTACACTACATTCGTCTTATCACATCACTAGGTTAGGGTAGACATGATGAAGAAGGAGTGGAGTAAGCTAACCACACAGGGTTTGACAGGCAGCTTATGAAAATCCTTTTGGAGAAGACGCTTTATTTTGTTGAAGGTCCCTTGCTATGAAACCGACCCTTTTTGATATAGACGTGGAGCTTGGGCTATCATCACGGGTTCCTAATAATGTGAGCGAGAAGCTAAATGCACATTTTTGGAACTAGGAAAGTTACTAGGCTTTCCGTCGTCAAACACTAAAAATTCCAGTTGTTGTTAGGCGGCTCGGTTGATGAAGAGTAAAATTATAATTTGTGGAATTATGATTGCCAAACAAAACTAGTTATATATGAATGTTACGTGTGTTGTTGTGTGTATATTGTAGCTAACAAACATCAAGTTTGTTTGCTATATAATATAATTAATTGCATTTTTTCCGTTGTTGAGTTTTTGTTCTAGTTCTGCAATCATATATTTCATGTTGGCAAGCATTACGTTTTACGTTTTTGTTAATTTTTGCGAGTTAGTTTCAGTATTCAGTATTTGTGATTGCTATATTATATTATAGTTATATGCGTGTATTACTACGACTCGTGATACTAATATTTTTTTGTTTTTGTTGCAATTTTTCTGTTTTTTATGCAGGCGAAGAAGTTAGAAGAGCTCAAAAAAGAAGAAGAGAAAGCGCACCAGACTCGCATAATGAACAACAACACGAAACGTGGAAAGTCAAAGACATCCTCCTCGTCAGACGCCGAGGTGGATGGTCACCATATCAACAGTAGTGTTCACAGAGTCCGACAAGATAGTGGGGATAAGAAACTGAAGAAGCCGTCAACGTCCTCGTCCTCGACATCAGCCACCACTGCCAGTGGTTCGGAAGATGACCGAGCAAAGATCACACTATGGCGCAGACCTTTTACCACACTGTATTATTTCATTCGAGAAATTCCATGCTCGATAGTGGACGCTAGGGATAGATTTGCAATGTCACTATACGATCCTCGAAGAAGATCGATACCACTGTATAGACGAGCGTTAATACTTTTAGTTTTACTTGGAATTCTCTATGGTGTTTATTTCATGTTGCTTAAGGAAGATCCCAAGTCATTAAAGGTAGGCCTAATATATTCCTCAATATATATAACACATTTTGTATTGTAAGGAATTGAAATTTAAAGTTTTACATTTTACTGGCCTGCAGTTCGAATTGACATATTATTCTTATTTTTCGATAGATTAAGGAAGACATTGCGTGGTACTCTTATTGGGTATTCCTTGGGATACTGTCTTCAGTTGGGCTTGGCACCGGCCTCCACACATTTCTTCTATACTTAGGGCCTTTCATCGCTAAAGTCACGTTGGCAGCGCAAGAGTGCGGCTCAGTACAATTCCCTCGTCCACCATATCCCGATCAGTAAGATATTTCTTTGACGGTACAAATCATATCCGTCCATTGTGAGTAATACTAATATCAGGAAAGTAATTAATATAATTTTTTGTTTTGTTAATTTATAGAATACTTTGTCCAGACGGTAGTAATGCCGATGGTGTTACAGTGTCAGATATACTTGGGAAGATAAGGTGGGAGTCACTAATGTGGGGATTCGGAACAGCTCTAGGTGAGTTGCCACCCTACTTTATGGCCCGTGCAGCACGAATCTCGGGCATGGCTGATGATGAGGATCTAGAAGAATTCAATCAACTACTACAAAGGAAAAAGCGCCTTGATCCCTCCAAACTGGTATGTACTTTCCATTTTTGGTGCCCCTTCTGTCCTATTTCCTACCTCTTCTAGAAACTGTTTAGAAAGCGTTTTCATTTTTGCAATTACACAGAGCCTCATGGACCGTGGGAAATTTTGGATGGAAGATCTCGTCGAGAAAGTAGGTTTCTGGGGCATTTTAGCCTGTGCATCTATTCCAAATCCTTTGTTCGACTTGGCTGGCATCACATGTGGACACTTTCTCGTGCCATTCACTACTTTCTTTGGAGCGACCGTCATTGGAAAGGCTATTGTAAAAGTACATTTGCAAATGACCTTTGTGATCCTTGCTTTCAATGAAGAGTTGTTGAAGCGGTAAGGCATTCATCCCGGTATTGTTGGGCTTTTGTTTGTAAACATGGTAGTTGCTTCCTTTAATCTCTGTAAGTATTATTCTGATGTCTCCTTATGTGTTTTACTTTTAGGGTGGTGTTTTTGCTTCACTCGTTGCCAAAACTGGGGCCTATTCTTAGTGGACCGTTTGAAGAACTTATGAAGCATCAAAAGGCTACACTACACGGGAATGGTCAGGATTCTGATGTCCCATCGGTAAAACTATATATATACGCTTCTTACCCTTGAGGTGTGATGATGGTGAATTGAAAAACTCTCTCCTAAATTACCGTACTTTGATTTTTACAGGAGGGTGGAATGGTTGCCTCAATCCTGGAAAAGTTTGTCATGGGAATGGTAATCTACTTTGTAATATCAATCATCAACGCAATGGCTCAGCATTACCACAAACGATTGATAAAGGAGAAGACCAAGATTAACAAGTCATGACCACATTCATTACTATATTCGAACTGATCGGAATGATGAAAACAAAATATGGAAACTGAAGAAATATTCTAACAAGTGATTGATTACTACTACATAATATAATAGCGTAAACTATTTAATAAATATGACATAAAAACCAACCAAATGTACTGTATTGTGAATAAGGAAAACTGAAAATTGTTGTGATGATGACGAGACGATATAGATGTGTAGGTAGATCAGGGAACATTTTTTGCCACACAACTTTTCCCATTATTAAATTAACGTTGTATAAACAAACACTGAGGTAAAAATTCAATACGGAAAGTACTAAGTGAGTTGCCACAATATACGGGGGAATAAGTTAGATCTAAGGGATATATACCTATGTTATGATGATAATATGCTATAAATATTTGAAGCTACCTTATGTTACAGAAGACAGAAGAAACAAAGAAAAAGCTATGCAACATTTTATCTATCTGTGGCTGAAATGTAGCAGTGTGTCGTCGCTACTTTCAAGTTATGCACCATTCCTGATTTTATTAACCGAAACTAGAGTATAATACATATTAGCTTACTTATTATTATTAGATGCAGAGAAATGATATAGTTTACGTATTCGTATTACAATTTACTACAGGAAATGCTGAGTTATTGTACAAGTAGGGTATATAGAATTAGATAAATAATAATTATTTAGAGATGAATCATGGTATCGTATCAGTCGTTGAACACCGTCGTCGTGGTCGTAACGCTAAGGTGATCATGCACACCAATCAAACAAAACAAAAACGATTCTCATATGAATGGAAAATAATTACAGTGAAATAAAATGACACGACACTTTTAAAATGACTTCTGGTTTATAATAAACGATTTATTTTTTTTTTCACTTATGATATTAACACGACAAGTCTTGAACACGCTATAAATATACAAGTTACAGAGACTACAACATATCTGTATTCAGTTTTCCTATCCACTCGTGCGTACCCCGCTGCAGATACATACAGCTGACGACCACCTCGAGCACAGATTTTAACGATACAAGTGATCTGCCTCAATATTCGCTGCGATTTCAGGTTCCCACTTATCTCCATTGTTGAGGAGCTTGTCCTTGTTGTACAAAAGTTCCTCATGAGTTTCCGTAGAAAATTCAAAGTTAGGACCCTACAATGTATGCACATAAAAACAAGCAAATAATGTATCATTCATAATTATACTATTGGAAGGAAATACAATATGCTTTTATACGTGATTAATACTAGTACTCCTGGACTCGCTCTTAATTTTTGTTGTCTATTTCCCAATAAATAATTACCTCAACAATAGCATCCACCGGACAAGCCTCTTGGCAAAATCCACAATAAATACACTTTGTCATATCAATATCATATCTAGTAGTACGTCTGCTTCCATCCTTCCTCGTCTCCGCTTCAATTGTAATTGCTTGAGCTGGACATATAGCTTCACAAAGTTTGCAGGCAATACAGCGCTCTTCCCCTGATGGATACCGTCGTAGTGCGTGCTCCCCGCGGAATCTTGGGCTCAGTGGCCCTTTCTCAAACGGATAATTAATGGTGGCCGGCTCCTTGAAAATGTGAGCGAATGTTACTCCAGCACCTACAGCGAATGAAACCATTAAAATAAAACACTCCTCAATCGTAATCTAAAAAACTTACACTAGCGTGCCTATTATGATGATCAACCATCCAAGCCAAACCATTATTTCTAATAATAATTACAACTGAATGAATCCTTCATTCCATTTCACATACCTCTAAACAACTCCGTCCAAAACAAGGTCACTGAAGCCCTATCAGTAAGTCCTTTGAAACTCATGTCTAGGTCCTCATTGTTCACATATTTATAGCCGAAACGGGATGGCGTCGTGTGATAGGAAGCCGCCGAAGAATACACAGGGATCACGGGCAAGGAGCCCTTTGCTCGGGATAATGTCGCTCGGAGCATTTCTAAAAAAATATCTGGAAACAAAAAAAAACAACAATCAAATCAATCCTCCAATCCAGCCTTGCCATTCACCATTATTTGCAAAAAAGAAAAAAGAAAAGAAGTTTACAAAAATGTTGGAAAATTAGACCAGCTGCTCCAGCTTACTTTTACTGCTGAGAGGGAATCTGACAACCACAACACAGCTCTGATTATTACTAAAATTCCCTTTAACTGAATCTCCAACTATCATCAAATTCACCTCCTCTGTCCCTCCACACTCCAAAACCTACAAAATGCAAAGGATATTAGTAACATGCAGACAGACAATTAATTAGTACGCAATAAGTTTCCAACGTTTCCGTTGTCCGTTGTTCACGTTTCCACAGGGAATACTAAAAACTCTTACCAAAAAATGTTTCCAACAAAACTCACGGCCACCTTTCCTTCTCGTACAGCGTAGTTGTGTTTACGTCGCAGCGTAGCAGCGCAGCAGCAGCAAAGCAACCAACTGATCAGGTGAATTCTTCACATCACAAGATGAAAAGTTGATATATGATGGCTCATAAGTTCCGCAAGGAGTTGGGGCAAGTTGAGCTTTCGGTCATTGAGCAACCAGGGTTTTTCGTCTTTGTGCAGAAAGAAGCGATGCGATAAAAAAAAAGTACATGATATGATAACTGCGACTGCGACGGACGACACACGCACGGCACGGGTTTCGCAACGATCGGATCATCATTTTGTCATCCTGTGCTGCTGCTATGCTGCGTATCCATGACATTACCCACACTTCCTTCCTGCCAAGAATATGTCAAGTGTCACAAATGTGAGATCAAACAAAATCTGACATGGTGACAACATTTTGAAAAAGTTGTCATGCGTTATTTCAGTTATATCTACTTGCATGCGGTTCCACACGTGTCCTCCTGGGCACAATTTTGATAAAATGTGCTCATGAATGTTTGCCTATTATTAAATTGACTGTTATCATCAACATACTTTTCTTTTGCCAGTTTATTTTCGCTAATTTTGGATCAAAATTTGAGGGAATAGGATACAAATGATGATGATGATGATGATGATAAGCGTGGTTATAGAAGAACGAGATTGGAAATGATGTCCGCCACTGCCACCTTCTCAAAAAAATATAAATAAGTAAATAAAAGACGTGCTCAATCGCAGGCAGTCAGCATCAGCATAGCCGCCACCGCCGCCGCACACATGAAAAAAATCCCTGACACAGATTAGTTTTTTTTTTTGTAGATTCACATTTATCACATATAAAGCTATCAAACAAGTAGATTGATTACATCCTTCATATTATTTAGTCGTCCATTTTTCTCGAAATGAATTAAACCAAGGAAATGGAATCGCGTCTTGTGTATTCTCGTCGTCTAATTCACTATATTAGTGCATTCATTCAGCTTGGCCCACCTGTCGTACAGAAGAAGTGCATGGAAGACATATTATAGTGGTCTATAGACTGGTCGGCATTTCGACAATCTACACTGTTGTACAGTATGATGAGTGAGTATATTAGTAAATATAGTAATCGGTATATATGAGTCAATAAAAAGGTGATCTTGCGTAAACAAATATTCCTGTGAGTTTTCGCCACATATGGTATGAAGATAAAGTCTAAAGTATGTAGTTTTGTCTTCTAGATTTGTCTAATAATGGTTTTCTAGATTTAAATAGCAGAGAGTAGGAGAATAATGGGATTTAATCACCTGTGCTAGTGTCAAATGATGCGGTAATGGTGGGGTAATCAATCAAGTCATACTTCAGGAAACAACCTTTAAATGTTACGACTGCTTTGATTCTTTGTATGGTTGTATACATACATACAACCAAGTCCAACCAAACTGCGGCTGCATCAAGGTTGAAAGATCCCTTGCGCAATGTCACCACCACCTGAAATGATCATTGTGGATATTTTGTTGAACGGCGTAAATCGACAAGAAGTGCATTGCAGTTTTCACCACGGCGACACCACCTTCGTCACCACTAACCATATCATATCATAAACATAAACATCCGTGAGCTATGAAGAATGAATGAATTCAAAGAATGGCAAAAAATTATATGTTATGTAATAAGGAGATATTTTCGCTGGGATGCAGCAGTATAGACTTGCTTTTTTTATAGAAGTGCGCAGCCAATGATCGATTTATATTGTTTGGCTGGCTGCTGTGCAATAGTAGTACTTCTATTGTGAACAACAGGTATATTATGGTGGAACCGGTTAATCAACTTTTTTTCGCTACATCATCATCAGAATAGCATAATATTGGCATTTGGCATGCGTATTGTCTTTTCTTGTACCTACGCGTATGCTCCTGGGGAATTATGCGATTCGTGTACTTGACCCCCTGACCTAGTACTAGATAAATGACACTGACTCTAGTATACGGGCAGGTACTGCTAATTGTCACTGTGATAAAGACAGAAAAATATATTACATAATTTAATAATAATTGGAGGATCCCGTGTGTATACTCTTATTACAACTCATTCGCTTTTAGTATTAGTTTAGGATATAGTCAATATGGTAGGTATAACCATATATAAAAATGCTTTCCTGTCACTCACCGTCAGAGATGTATATATTGCTTCTCAATATCTTCTGTCCTTATTTGACCTTTAGAATTGCATCCTTTTTGCGTATCTTGAAACTGTTGTGGCGACGGCATTTTCAATGTCAATTTTCTTGTTGCATTAAGCAATTAAAAGCAAAAATAGGAAAAAAACGAGTACTTTAACATTGACAGAGGGGGAAAACAAGTTCAGTTTAACTTTTTATATTTATTGGATCATTGGATTGCACATATTGTTTCTGGTGAATGGATGAAACCTTATTGCGTGCGTGTTGTGGTGGTGGTGGTGGTGGTATGGTGGTGCGATATTGGGCATTGCAAAAAGATTTTCCTTCGATAACCAGTGTGATTTAATTGACATGCCAACAAGAAAATGCAATTACGCAATGTGCGCTAATAGAAGCAGTTTGCTATGAAGTGATCAATCATTTAGTCAACAACAACAAAAATGTGAGGATGATTCATGCACAATATAATTATATTAATTACATAGTAGATCAGGTCAGTTCAGAGAAGGAAGGCTTAGAAGAAACCGGAAGAATTTTTAAACGCAGTTGCCAATTTATGCCACTCTTTTGACTCGCATGCTACGTACTCACTAACTCACCATGCCTCTGCCTCATGTGGCACCTTGTTTCCGAACATTCCAATTCTAACCCAAGCAGGAAGCCCAAGGTCCAATTCCTGAGTTTCATTTCGTGTTTATCGTTACTGACTGGATATATAATTTTATATAAAATTTATTCCAAGTGCAACCTAAACGAATGATTAACAAAACCTACGGATTCTCGCCTCACACTATTAAACCATCCAAAAGTTGCGTAATAATAAAATGATATTTGATATATAACGATATAAAGTGAAACATGATATGCTCTATACGGAAATAGCAATGCTAATTTAGCATAATATGTAGGGTTTCCCGTCTGAATGTCTGGTTTCCCGTCGTGAAATTCCCGAGAACACCAACGTCGACCACGTCGATTATAGAGTTCAGTTATAATTATAGTTGGCAACAACGAATAATGGGCTGCCATAGCAAAGTTCGGTCTAATCACGAAGTCGAGTGTCGATGTCGACATGCAAAACCAAAGATGTATTCATATTATTATATTACCTGCATCCAAGTTTTTTTTGCCGGGTGCATCTCCAGTATTTAGCGTGCAACATACAAAAATGCAAAAATTTAAGATCTTCCTTCGTTACATAGTTATAGTTTGCGTTAATAAAACCACCTTGATGTAGAAGTTGCAATTTGAGAAAGGGGAATTTGACCGCCATCGTGACGGAATGGGATGATAATGGGAACGGTTAAACGTTTGTTAGATTAGACGTCGTACAATTTAAACTTTGCGTGTTGAAGGCATTTAGTTTTGAACTAACAAGCAACAGCGTCGTTACCTTGCATTTGGTATTGAATATTATGCTTGATCTGATAAACGTCACTAAACGCAACTAGCTGATACTGAAGTTCTCAAGCTAACTATGTATGATAACTGTGGTCATTATTTTCAAAAGCAAACGTTTAGCGGCCATGAGATGTGCGTCATGAATTTAGTTACGCACAACACAGCCAAGTTAAGTATTTACACTGAATGGAAGAGTAAAACACCTCTATGCAGTTCGCGTTGCAATTAGTGTGAAAGGTGAAAATGCTGGGTTTTACCGTGCACTCATGAAAAGTATCCTTAGTTAGAATCGGAATGAGTGGTCGCCCTTCGTCTCGAGAGCCCTTAGAAAAGGCTGGTTTCCAGGAAACACTAGCAAGGTTGAATGACTGTAGGACCGACGATTTAAGCCTTGCGTGCACACAAATGAGCTTGAAAGGTACTTCGTAAGAGTGTACGTAAACATTGAGTTATTAAAGAATATCAAGAATAATGATTGCATAACACTTGATTAGATCATGTGTGTATTTATGACTTTTTAGAAGCATATATTATGCAGTAAATTATTTCAGTCAGTAAGTATTACATGCACTCAAACGCGGAATGCCTGAGGGAAGACATACGATAGCAGCTTAGCTCTTTCATCGCATCATCGTTAAACTCCTGTCACCGTCAATCAGATGCGGTGATTCCCATTGAGACGAGGAAATTATAAGCTACTCGTTTTCTATAACTCATCATCATTCGCTATAGTTATCAAACCATGAAATGAATTGTGCAACAATCTTCCCCGTTTTATCACCTACGTATCGTAGTATATATACATCCTCAACAATGAATCAACTTTCAATGTTCTGAAAAGCTCGCGCAGCTCCATTGTAGACACATTGTAGTAGGTTGTGTGATTTTGGGATCAACAAGAGATTTAAAGAAAAAACGCTGAGCTTATATTGTCAAGTGGAAGTAAAGTTTTAGAAAGTAGTCTCAAAAACACACCCAACAACAAAAACAAAAGTTTACAGAAAATACCCTCTTTGTGGCCCGCATTCATCAATTCCCTCACTCCGCATTATTGTCAGTTATAATTCAGGAAATAATTGCAATGTCATGCATGCGTAGTGCGTGAGTTCCACCTTCACTTTTTAATTTTTCAACATGATGATGATGATGATTTCGTTTCAGGGAAATCCTCCTTCAGGCAATGACAAGGCACAAAACTTGCTCCTTCGTAGTACCATGCAAAATTCCGACCAGATCCTATTTGCATTTTTTTACGAGCAACTAAAAACACGCCACAGAGAGCATAATAATTAAATATTTTTAGCCGAGTAAAAATCAACCCTTGATTGTCAACCCATCAACCCAGCATGATGCATTATTTGCATTATATAGCAAAAAAACAAAACAAAGCCAACTGCGTAACTAATTCCTTTCCCATCTCACATTCAATTCTACCCACACACGTCATTGACTTATATTTATCCAAACTTGCGGACTATATAATGGATGATGGAAGAAAGTCTGCCTGCGCTATAACCCCCCGTATTTCTCTCTCTCTCTCTCTCTCTCGACGAGCTTTAACTGTCAATTATTCTACATTTGCATGCATTGCATGCATAAATTACGTACACAACATGAGAAATGGAAACCAGGAGGAATTTCCTCGCTGTCACACGCAGTTTTTTTACTACTACATATACATACTATCTTTCATAATAATAATCAATTGAAGCTACCGAGTCGATTGGGGTAACGTAACATTATACAATAGCAAATAGCATCATCATCGAATCCACTAACTCCTCAGCAATCCCCATAATATACATATATCGTTTTTTTTCGTTGCATATATTATATATAGCACCATTCCATCCAGCAGCAGCAGTGTTTGGCTAAATTTCCCATTATTTCCGTCTTTTTCCCCTTTGAGCACATTAATAATTTTGGTAGAGAGTATCAAAAATCATCTGAAACTGAAATACGCAGACATAACATAACATAATACACCCTTCGTGGCCCATTCATTCTTTGTCTCATACCCAAACTCACTTCCAGACAGTCAACATCATCCTCATCCTCATCATCATCATCATCATCATCATCAGAACAAAAGGGTGAGTTTTCAGCATTTTGCATAAACCATACTTACTTGCCTACCTTTTTTTTATAAGGAAGAAGAAGAGGCCTTTTTTGCTTTTGCTTTGTTGTCCGGCAGGGCAGTTGTATTATTAAAGGGAAACAGTGCAGACACAAGTCTCTGCTGGCTGGATAATATGGAGTAGTAGTAAGTATGTTGGAGTTGGAGGTATGTAGTAGGTATCGGGAATATATATAGTAAAAAAAATATAGAGAGAGGTGCATGCCCGTCACGGGAATATAGAGAGGGAATCACTCCAAAACAGTCCAAATAATAAATGCGGTATTTG
>JAANSN010003830.1:0-17078 GCA_036850665.1 Dicranocentrus wangi | reverse complement strand
CCCCCCCCCCTCAAAAAAAACCCTTGAAACCTTGAGGGAAAAAGTGACAATGAAGTTTTTAATATTGTTTCGTCGTGTCTCTAATGCGACGAGGGACTCAACCACACGGGGCAAGAAAGAGGCTCGAAACCCAGGGAAAAAAAATCCCCAATGCCGACGAATGTCATTTGCATCAAAATAATTAAGAAGTCTGCGCTCCAATTATTAAACTCATTTTGTAGGGTAAAAACGGGAGCACCAGCTTGCACCCTGGGAGACAGACGACGACAAAAGATGAAGAGGAAACGGGGAAAAAAGTTTTTTTTCTTATACATTTTTTTGTCTCGAGTATAGGAAACTTTCTTTTTTTTATCTTGATGTCTATAGACTTGGGATGATAATAGGTTTTTTTCGTACACCCCAGAAACATCTGGTTTTGCTGAATTACTGCATTTTGAATAAACATCGGGATCGTCCTCTGAGGAGTAGTAGTCTGCCGTGGAGAGTGGGATGGCATTAGGTCGTTCGTTTTATGCTTGGGATTTTTTTTGCTTCGACGAAAGAAGAAAAAACTTCTGTCATCATCTTTTCTCTTTTTTTGAGCCAGTTAAGCATGCTGCATTACCAGAGAGAGAGTGTGTGACTTGGGTGACTTGGGGGAAGGCTTGCAGTGGAAGAAATTATTGAAACCCAAAAAAATATCCATCAAGTTTCTTAAAATAAATAAGTTTTCAATTAAACAAATGCTTCTTAAATTGGAAATGTTTTCCAGGAAACCAACGCAACCCGACCCCGTCCTCCCCGAGATGAGCTTCTTTCCCTTATAAGAAAGACAGTAGTAGTGACTCACATCGGGTCAATCCCTTGTTGGTAATAACCCTCGAACGCAACGAAAGCCACAAAAACACACTTTTTTTTAGTGAAAGACTATTAGTGTGAAATGAAAAAAACAGGGTTAAAAATCCCATATTCCCACAATCAACTTTTTCTTCTCCCCCCTCTTTTCCGTTCCTTCTTCTTTTCCATTCACGCCACTTTCCGAGTTAAAAAGTCAGTGACGAATGAGTCCTCATTTTCCCCACAAATGTCCCTATCGCCCTCCTACTTCCTCAAAGTCGTTGAACCATACTGGGAATTTAGAAAGAGGAGATATACGAGTATTTTTTCTCTTTTCGTCTGGGATGCACTCGCTCGTTCGCACTTGATTGACGTAGACGATATATTATTTTCCTTTCCAGCAGCAAGGTTCACCAAATAAGAATAATATAGTGGGATAGGATAGTTTCTATTCAAATTCATGGGATGAGTAGAAGCATCATGATGATGGTGATGGGCTGCAAGAGTTCTAACCAGATATTTTCTTCTTCTTCTTCCTCTTCTTCACAGTGGATTTGTTTTTAAAAGCTCAATAATACGGCTAGCAATTTTAAAGATTACTTTCTTCAACAGGATCATGATGATGATGATGATGCTTGAGTTTTAGGTCGTTTGAGGTCGTCGACAAGTAGTGATTCGTGGAGCGGAGAAGACTCTCAAGTAAAACGGGCAGGGTAATAATAATGGGAAGGCACATATTATTAAAAGTTGAAAAAATACTTATATAGGAATGCCATACTTTTTTTTTCTTGGGATATTAAGAACACAGGGCTAAGAGGATTTTTTTTCAAAAGTGGTGGGGTCCCTTCTTTTTTTTTTGGATATTGGATGAGATTTGGGTTAGGACCTGGAAGTAGAGATGTGGGTCTACTAGCTTCATTGTCTACTGCGGACTGACTACGCTATGATATGATGATGCCCGGTTGCTGCTCATTCACACATAGCGTTTCACCTAGCCTCACGCTGCTAGCCCATTACGGCAAAGTTGTGCACACAAGACCTACTTTTGCTATAATTTTTAAACAACCGTTTATTTAAATCACTCCCTGCCCTCCTCTTAACTTTGGGATCATTGACTTGATTCCTAAGTCGTTAGCTCTCCTGAAAATTTCTGTGCATATATAATAAAGGAGGAGTAGTTGGTTGGTTCGGTTGGTTGGTTGGAGGAAAGAAAAAAAAAAGTTGGAGATGGAGGATGGATCCTCAGTCTCGGGTGATGGTGGTGGTGAGGAAACGTCGTCGTCGAGTAGAGGAATATACTTGGAGTTCAAGTGTGCCATCGAATGAAATAAAGAAGTCGTTTACAATAAGCTGATTTCCTTCGAGGTCATTAAAGACGCGGAGAAAATGGAGAATGGGGAACCAAGTTCAGGTTATTGAGGCTGTGTGATTTAAAAAAAAAGGAAGAGGAAAAAAGTGGAAGAAAGAAGAAGGGGAATATCAACTCTTGTCGATGTCGAGCCTTTTGCCTTTCAAGTAGTCTCCAGGATAATGATAGGTTTGAAAGAAGGGACAAAGTCAGGAGGAGAGATAGAGAGGTGCTTGCAAGGCACCCATAAACTAACCACACTACTCCTACTCCACACTCGGGTTACTTACGCACACAGCTCGAGAGTGAATCTTCTTCAGTGACTGGAGAATTTCATAAATAGTTTTATGGAAATGGTATTATCCAAGGTCTAATTTTATGTCGTTTAGGAAGCGGGTAAAAAGTCAAAATCCATTTCCGAGGGGAAGCAGGGCGCCCGCCGCCGCCGCTGCCCACCCGTAAATTGAAACCTGGGTTAGTATTTATATATATATATTTGGATTGGAACAAAACCCTTGTGAAAATCCAATCCAAGTCATTACCAGATATTATTATGGAAAAATGGAGAAGCAAAAGCCAGTCATAATATTATATAAGTTAGTATCACCGGGGGGGTTAGCCTGCTACATTAATTTTTTTTTCAAACCGGATGGAATTTTGAGAGAATAGCTCTCAGCTTCTTCTCCATTCAACTTAACTGCAAAAATGCAATAAACAAAAAAGGTATAATATAAGCTGCTCTCATAGCAATTGGAAAAGATGAGCCGAGAGCCGAGCACAGGATGGATATATACGAAGGAAGAGGATGAATGGACTAAAAATATATATGTATTCATTCAAGGTATCCCATTTTTGGATTCCAGATCTGAGAAAAACTTTCAATTTTATCCGTGTTGTAGTAGAAGTAGTAGTTGTGGAGGCAGTAGTGTGCCCCTTGAATGCTGCCTGGCGTGTTCTCGGTTTTCCATGTTAATGGTAGTCGGGAGCAAAAGGAAGATTAGAAAAGTGTACTTTTAGTGGAGCACCAAGAGTGATTTATGTATCGGAAATAGAAAAGGAAGATGAGTCTTTTTTTTCTCTCTCGGTTCCTTTTTTCCTCCATTCAGTTCTGTTTCCTGTACGGAAAAAAAGAGAGAGATGAGTCCACCAGGCGTACAGATATACTGAATATACCGAGAGAGATAGAGGCAGAGAGTGGGGGCTTGTTCGTTCCTTGGTTCGTTTCGTTGTGTGTGCATTCTTCCTCGTTTCCGCCTCTTCCCATCCACCAACCAACCTCCTTTTTTGTATAATATAAATTTGCATCGTGTTCCGGTTGATTGTTTCCAAGTCACATCAGACACATTCATTCGCATAACCGTAGGGATAGCGGACAGAGAGAGTGGCGTTATTTTCTGTACATACACAGTTGCGTATATCCATCCGCCTTCTGGATATAGATAACTATATATATATATATATATATATATGGATGGATACAGCTGGCGGAGGAGATGAAGCAATTTACAGCAACTTCTTCTTCAAAATGTGCACTTTATCTCGAGAAAGTTGGGGGTTTTCCTGGGAAACAAGAAGAAAATGTTGTTTGTCTGCTGGGCCCGGTATATCCGTATATTTTTTTTTCTCTACTTCCCGTTTCTCTCACGAAGCGATTTTGTGCTGTAAAATAAAATGCTGCTGAGCGCAAAACCAATTTTGAAAATTAAGCTCTACTCAGCCAGCCAGCCTCCCTTTCACACACATTTTATTCCTCATAATATTCAGTTTAGCTGGACTAGGAGTAGCTATTAAATCATATATCGCTTCTTCGTTTTTTTTTTTGAAAATGGCCAAACTTGTTCTACACTACTATGATATCGGATTCAAGCGAAGAGGAAGGGGAATGCTTGGAGGGAATATTTATTTATTTGTGAGAATTGTAATTAAAGTGTCGCTTCACCTTTTTGTTTGGAAATGATCTTCCAGCCTTCTCGAACCTGCACAAGTTCAAAAAAAGGAGTCGAGTAGGAGTAGTGCGTGCGTCCATTATGCTTGTGCAATTTTCCCTGGAAATATATTACATAATTGCTCTCTCCTTCTAGCAGCAAAAGTAGTTCCGACTTGGAACAAAAAAAGATAATAATAATAATAATGCTTTCCCTGTGTTTCACCTTTTTCCCCCTTCTCCAAGCATCGGGCAGGAAAATCAAGTAGGGGAAAAATTATACGCATGTATCAGCACAAACGATAACATAATGTATTTTGGTGCCCTTGTCGGAGAGAGTGAGAGAGAGAAGGAGAGAGAGAGGATGGAATGTGTCTCCAGTCTCGGTAGACCTATAAAGGATGCAACACACACATCCACATCCACATCCAGAGCGAACCTTGGTATTCAATTTACTCCAGAGTTGTGTTTCCTCTAAGCGGATTCAAGATGTCAAAAAAGAAAGGAAGCAAGTCAGCGAAAAAATGAAGTTATGCCACTCCTCCCAACAACCTCACGAACGAACCCCAATCTTTTTTTTCTGTGTACTTTCACTTTTTTTTGGGTCTTGCTCTTCTTCTTCTTCTTTTTACCTTTCGCTGGTAGTTCCAAGGATGGAATAAAAAAATGATGATCGTGTAAACGCTCCAGAATGGAATAAGTGGGAGATGGGAAACAACAGCAAGACGAACGAGAAGAAGAAGAAGATGGGCTAATATAATGGGGAAGAAAATAGGTACAGGAAATTATCATTCCTTCTTCATTTTTTCCCTCTGTCCAAGTGAACTCAAGTGGAATGGCATGTTCCATTACCATCATCATTAGCTCGCACCTCTATTATTACTCTGATATGGTTAGCCTCCGCCGCGCCGTCATATATTTTATGTTATTTTTTGGCCGTTATGAGCAAACTTTTTTCAATAGAGTTCCCAGCGTAAAATGCAGCTCGGAGGGTGGAAGGCGGAAGGTCTGGTGCAGCCGAGAATGAGAGAATGTTTCAAAGGCATGAAATAACGAACGGCGGCACACACGGGTGTTTTTTTTGTAGTGGGCCAGGCAACCGGCCTTCAGAAAACAACTTTACGGATTTCCCAACCAACTTCCGAACCACTTTTCCACCAAGAAGATTGTTTTCTTGTTCCATTCCACCTCTTCCTCTTTCCTTGCTAGTTTTCAATTCTACAAGAAGTTCGTAATGATGAGTTATACAGACATGAAGGAGGATTTCTATGGCAAAAGGAAAGTGGTATTTTAGGGCTCCGTTTCAAATCGACAATGAATTGTGCGTAAACAACGGAATAACACGAAATTCCTGGTACAAAATGTTAGAGAGAAAGTTTTTGAGGAGGAAGAGGAGAAGGAGGAGGAGATGGAGGGTGTCGCGCGAAACAAAAACAAAAATTCTGTAGACTTCAACTCTCCTTAACTGGCGGCGGTGTTGGCGGCGAAGGTATGCAATCTTCTTTTTTTGATGTATATTCTTCTGGCTGCTGCACATTTTCCACCACCTCCCAGTTCCCCGAATATTTTGGGGAGGGGGCCGGTGAATGGGTTCCAACTTGCAGAGAAGAGACTGACTCCGAGATACGCAGGCAGAGAACCACATCTTTCATAAAATGTAGAGGAGCTAATGGGTAAAATGTGGAAATTTTATTGTCCACCCGATTCTTTTCTCCTAGAGGCAGATTTATATTCTTTAATGTTGGCAGGATCGCATCTTTTCTCCCGGCCTTGGTACACACACACACACATTCCTCAACCCAGCCATATTCTCCAGGACTTTCACCCGACACAAAAAGAGGAAAAATTATCATGACTTGGAGAATATTCTTTTAAATGTCTCTCTGGAATTTGAGAGCGGCGGCGGTGGTGGTGGTGGTGGGAATGAGTTTATACACTTGGACTGCACAACCATTTAATATATACCTATATATAAAACCAGCAACTGCATAACGCACCAATCCTATCCTTTTTTAGATGAGTCGTTCTTGATTTTATTGCATATTATTATGACTATCATTACTACTGCGCTTTTTCATGCTGCAACTTTTGTGCTCGTCTGGAAGAAGAAGAAGAAGAAGAAGGAGAAACGAACGACCACACGGTTTCCATTTCCATCTTTCCTCCTGTCCCACGCATTTTCCCCCCGTCTGGAACTGCGTGCTTGAATAAAGACTCTTAAAGCTGATAATGTGTGCGGTGGAGGAGGCGGAGGAGGTTGAGGACATTGCCCCAAGCCCAAGTTATAGTAATAATAGTAATGCTGCATGATGTTCCCATTCCGAACTATTAGTGACCACTTTAGTTGCGCCTGAACTTGACCATAATATTATCATTATATTCCCTTTCACCAGCTGCATCATGCTTCAAGTCTCGAGCGCAAGTAAGTCTCCGGCGTTTCCATAATGCATTAAAATATTAGACAACGGGTGAGAGGAGAAGAACAATTTTATGAGCTTCCGGGTCGAGGGTGACTTTTGCTAGGAAGACCACGACAACGACGACGTCAACCACTTTTTTTATTTGAAAAGGGTGGCATGATATCATTTACCATCTCGAGATGATGACTCTTCTTCTTCTTCGCTCCTTCACACAGTTGCCATCATTAAAGGTTACGACTCCGGTCGGGCAGGAATGTCTTTGGAAGAAAACATCATCTGGTTTCATCAGATTTTTTTTTGCTGGTGTTTTCAACGAAATACATAAAAATATATATAATATTCCAGTTTTTTCTTCTTCATCTTCGTCTTCTGCTTGTTGTATCGTCCTCCATATCTCACGAACGAATGCATTATTACCCAAGGCTATATATCTAAATTTATATTTTTTCCCCTGAAAAGTTATGAACCAAGACAGATCAGTTCATGCATAGCCAGCGGGTTTCCTTGCCCGGAATAAGGGGCTGCTGGTTGGGGCCGTGTAAGGAAAACTGGCGCAAACTGGGCTCTTCATCATGTCACCAAAAGTCTCAACCTCGGCTCCCCACATTTCACATTAAAACATATCAAACTCGTCGTTTGCGTTTCCACTGCTGACAACTGCCTGCTCTGGCTGGTTGCTGGTAGTAGTGGTAGGAGTAGTAGGACGAGACGAAAGTGCTAAGATGATGATGTTCTCTCATGGTTTTTTTTTCTTCTTCTTCTTCTTCTTTTTATATATAAAATCGTAAAAAAAGAACAAGTCATGTTCAAAATGTTTTTTTGTGAGGGTGAAATGGTTACTAAAAATGGTATTTCATCAGGCTCTATTGTGAACATTACACGGAACAAAACTCAATCTGAGATGTTGATGATGACGACAACGATGATACATGACATTGGGAGGAATCCTTCTCCTCCTTTTTCCTCTCCTCCTGCCTATCCGACCATACTTTTATGTATTATTGCCAGAGAGGGAGAGAGAGTATAGGGCGGCGGCGGCGTCATTAAATATGCATGTTATTCCCAGAGAATATATATATTTTTCGGCTAGTCATTCATATCTTCACTTTTTCCCCTCAACTGCGCTTTCCTCCTCTCTCTCTCTCTCTCTTAAATGGGACCATTAGAGAGAGGTAGTATGTTATGGGAACCAAGAGATTCTTCTTTTTTTTCTCCGAGAATATTTCCATTATTCTCTCTCCTCCGCGGATAATGTTATCGCAATATATAAAAACTTGGTCGTGTTTCTAGATCGTTGAATTGAAAAAGGATCGATTTCGGCTAACTGGATAGTTAAGGTCTGGCAACGAGGCAACACCCAGGCACCCCCTCCCCCCGTTTGTGATCTACTTTCAGCTCAGCCATCCTAACAGGATTTTCAGATATTTGAGAATCAGTGTGCAGAGTCATCCTATTTATTTATTTTTTGTTGTTTTTTCCTCAACCTCTCTTCAAAATTCCAGCATAGGAAAGGAACGGAACGAGCGAACGGTTGACCACTCTGTATTGTTTATTTTTCACCAAGGGCACGAGGACGTTTGAGTTTTTACAACATGCTGCTGCTGCTCCTGCTGCTGGAGTGGTACTCAGCTCCAGCTTCCACACGTGGAGCAAAAGCTCCCTCCTCCTCCTCCTCAGCTCAGCTCAGCTCCTTTTCAACTTATGTCTTCAAAAAGAGGGGAATTGAAAACTGTCCAGCATTCCAACTTTCTTGTTGAAAAACAAAAAAAGAAAAGAAAAAGAAACGGTTACATGCCTTACGTAGTTTTTTCCCCTTCTTGTTCCGCTCATGTGGGCTAAGAAGGAGAAAAAGGAGGAAAAAAGTGTAATCTGTGACCACTGGAATCTCCACATGGGACATTATTTTAAAGCCTGGGCTCCGATCAGGTTTTTTTTTTTCTCCAGTGTGACCACACCACCACTCACATATCTACTTTATGATGGTTGACCAAGCGGAGCTTACCCATGCATACAGATCTATCCCTTGTGAAATTCAACTAGTTTGGAAAAAGGAAAGAAAAGTTTGGTTGCAACATACCTTTCCTTTCCAACTACGACGTACTACCCACATGATGTAAGTTTCTCGGCGATTTGGATGTTTTTAAAAAAGTTTTCTTATTCAATTCCTCGGCGGTGGGATATTATATGCCTGCCATTGTAACCTGTAGGTGGACGACAAGTATATCACGAGAGAGAGGGAGAGAGAAAGAGAGAGTGAGAGGGAAAAAAAGAGGAACAACTTTTGAGCTAGTTTCTTTCTTTTTTTTCTTCTCCGTCTTCCTCCTTGCCGTGAAATGTATTTGATTTAGTCTTCATAAATCAGGATCCACGTGGTTGGAATGTTTATAGAAAAAGGAGAAAAAAGGAGGGCCTGGCTGGCAAGCTAAATTTCCTTAAAAATGTGGGAGCCAGATAAAAAGTGAGCTGATTGAAAGTTCTCTTTTTTTTCTTCTTCTTCTTCTTCTCCTTCTCCTTCTCCTCCATCTCAATGGTGTATCTTTAAAAAGAGAGAAATTTACGGGCAGGTCGGCTCAGGGACGGTTTCCTACTTACCATTAAATAATATAAAGAAATTCTCCCGCAATTCAAAAGTCAATTTTTCCCCTTTTATTCAGTGGGGAAGAAAGGGGAAGGGAAGGGAAGGGAAGGCAGAGGCCGAGGAAGCGATGGAAATCTTCAAGAAGGAGACGGAGACGACTACTAGTAAGTACTTTTACTACCTAAAAACCTAACCAACCTAACCTAGGTGCTATACTATACTCGCAGGTTTCTCAGAAAAAAAATTATACCGATTTTGTATTTAACGGTCTCTAACGCACACACACAAGTGGGTCCGGGGAATGTACCTCTTGTTCGTGTGGTGAGTGTGAGATGCAGAGGAGAGCAGACCATATAAGACCACCATCACCACCAGGAAAAACCTTTTTTCCCCGAAAATTTTCTCTCTCCTGCTGAATATGACTCTTTTTCTGGCCAATCGGATGATTTCATGTTCATGACTTGGATAGAAAGCTTTACAGCTCATTCCTCCTGCCCACAAGACTCCCTTTGATCAGCAACACAGTCTAATAAATTCAAGTGAAGAGACAAGTCCTTGTGACTTTTATCTATGAAATATATTTGATAGCACGACAGTCTTGGTTTTCAGCCTCTCTCTCTCTCGCTCTCCCTGCTCAAGAGGAGAGAGAAAGACGGGCATTTTCTCTCTTTTATACTTCAATTCATAGTTTGCACGTCTTGGCAGTCAAGCAAGTGGGCTGGTTTTCGGGTTGGTGATAGGGAGAGAAAAGAGAACTAAGTATATTATATAAGTAGTAGTACAAGAGCATGCATGGTTCCACGGTTCCAGAGGATATTACAAGGTTGAGAGGGTTGATAAAAAAAATCCTCAAGGAAAGGAGAAAAAAAATAGTTAAGAGGAAAGGCTACTTGGAGGAGGAGGAGGAAGACGACGACGGAGAAAGAGGAACTGTCTAATAACACAACTACTGCGTCTCGCTCACAAAGGGAAAGTGTATTCCATTTTCTCGTTTCCACTAGCCGCTCCGCTCGCCTCTCCTTCTCTTTAGGTATATTACGTGAAATGCTATACATCCTCCCCGGCTTTATATACAGAGACTTGGACTTGGGTGGTGGTGGTGGTTTTTTTTATATATCGGTCTCCTCCAAAGTGGGCACAGCTGATATTGTCAAGAGTCGTAAATTGCGTATATAGCATTCAACTCCTTTGAACTCCTTTCCTCTCTTGTCCCTAGCCTCCCTTGAATTACAAGAGTCAACTTGTTTGTTAGCCGCGCTCGTAATGGGAGAAAATGGTTGGTGATGTGGGAAGGACGGCAGGGGACTGGAGAGAAACGACGGTGGTCGTTGTCGTTGGTCGTGGAGGCGGCGGGTGATGATGATGATGATGTACTAACCCTACGTGTGTGTGTGTGTGTATGTGTGTGTCCGAGTCGGAGTGGACGAGGACGACGACGCTAGTCTGAAAAATATGAGGACGAGATGGTGAGCGTGACGATGACATTAATATTAGTTGAGATGATGGAGCAGTTTAAGCCTTTTCCTGGGGAATCAGCAGCAGAAGGCAAGGCATGGGCGACAAAATAAGAGTTTTTTTTGTCCTTTTTCTTTTCTCGCTCGTCAACCCGGCATCTCAACCTTTTCAAGGGGAGAGAGAGAGGAAGCCTCCGAGTGTGGAGTTATGGGACACTAGTGGTCGTTGGTGGGGAGGGGAGGTGATGATGAGCCGCCAAGTCTTATTTATTCCCAGAAACATTTTATGGAATCAGGAGATCAGAGGAGGCTGGGTTCCCATCAAGTTTTGTGTTGTGAGTTGTGCGTGGGCCACAATATTTTACAGGGGGTAAAAGGGATAGTTTCCCTCACAACAGGATGATGATGATGATGGTATGGTAGTAATAACGATGATTGCAGGGTTGCCCTCTAAAAGCAAGTGCTACTCACAATAATACAATCCTCCTAAAATGACATTTTATTGTTGTGCGAAAAAAGAAGGTGGTGGTGGGGAGAGCTAAGAGGGGAGCGACGGCAAAAAAAGATATCTCGAGTAAAAATGTCTCTCATGTTTTTGGTGTGGGCATCACCTTAAAAGTGAGTCACACCCGTCATCATCATCATCATTACCTCCTCCGGGAAGGCTGAGCTAAGCACTAAATTCATAAAAGGGGATGAGGGGACAAGATACATGAAGGCTTCGTGAAGAGGACAATAATATCAAGATAATTTGTGGTCGTCGTTGTACATAAAAAAAGAAGAAAAAAGTGCATCACACGACACGACACGGGCATGCTTCTCTCATGTAAACAAGGATTACCACCCGGCTCATTATTACATTCCTCTTACGAAACCTCACCATCTGCTTGCAACATGCATTTTGGGGAAATCCCCCAAAAAATCTTACGTATATGGTTCCCGAGGCTAAATACTTTTTTTTATTACACAAGGGATATATTATATAGTCTATATCTTAATTGCTGGAATAAAAAAGGAATATTTTTTACTGGAAGGAGGATAAACGCAATGCATTTTTTGGTACTTTTCCAAAACGAGAGAGAGAGAGAGAGAGAGAGAAGGTTTTCAACCTTTTCCCCCTCCTGTTTTTTTCCTCCTTCTCTCTCCAGGATATTAAATAAAATATAAAAATTTGTCACTAAAGTTCCGGCGGTGGGGGAGCGTGTGTGTGTGTGTGTGTGTGGAAGAGAGATCCTCTAATTTCTGTTTACACTCGTGGTTTTTAGCATGCTGAGCACAGAGAGACAAAAAATATATAAAAAAAAGAAAGAAAAAGAAAACGGGTGGGAATGGGACAAAAAATAAACTTTACTCCTGGCTTTTCCCCCCTCCCCCTCCCTCCCTCAACTTTCTCATTACTCATGTGAGTGAATTGGGAATGATCACCACAGACTATACATATACATATATAGTCCTCCTCTTCTCCGCTCCTCATCACATCACTAACCACACTAGCTGCGCGTGCAAATACTCATAATAAAATAAAAAGTTGAGTAAACTATGTGCGTTAGAGAGACACGTGAAGCGGGCGGGCGGATTGCTACTGCAAGTTGGCCAAGTGCGTGAAAAACAAATAGCTAGTGCTAAATGGCAAATATCCAGGGACTGTATAATATCACAGACAAACACTGACTAACTGGGAGTGAGTGAGCAGTCTGCTAAAAACCTCACTTGCTCACAGTGCATCATCACCATCATCATCCACTTGTTTAAACTTTGGGGAGACGGGGAGGTGGGGAGGGGGAGAGAATAATATGTTTGCGTGGGAGAAATATATCTAAGTATATATATATATATATATACCTACCCGCGACTAAAGTCACACGCACCACCTCTAACCCAACCATTTAACACTAGAGAAAGAGAGAGAAAAATCTGCCCGTGACGACGATGATGATGATGATGATGGGGATGGTGATGTCAATTGTAGTTTGGAGGCAAGGACCAACAATTTTCTAGTCAGTTATTTTTTTTCTTGCTCAAAACTGAGATTGAGTCACATAACGAGAGACCACTTTTTTTCCCCACTCCCAAATAAATTGGAGAGTGGTTAGCTGCTAGTTTGCTCAGCATATGTGTATTCAGCTGCTCCAACCCTGCTCCTCTCTCTCGTATACCATTATCACGAGTTTTTTTTCTTCTTTGGACCTCCTCCTCTACGTCATATTATCACGGAATAGCCCCGTCATATATGGATGAATGTGTAGTGTAGCGTGTACCTTCTATTTTTTCCAGGGAAAAAAAGTTGTTCCTTCTTTTTTTCCCTTGCCAAGACTCAGGGTTTCGGGCAAAAGAGTTCCCTTAAATAACGTACATATTTTTATAGGGATCCCAATTCCCCGAGAAAATATTCCATATATAGCAACTCGCATCGCATCGTCGTCGTCATGCCGCTGCCTCCAACAAATTTTTGGTGGTTCAAGCATGAATGTGTAATGTGGGCAAAGTGAATGGTGCATGAGGGGTAAAGAGGCGAAAAAAAGAATGAAGAGACGAAGAGGAAAAAAAACTTTGAAAAAAAAAGTGAAAAGAGAGGGTCTGGATCAATTATTCAAGATTATCCTGGAAAGACATTACAGCAACGAAACGCAACGCAACGGCCTGCCTGCCTACATCTATCTCTCCTCGTCCTGATGATGGTGTTTTTTGGTGTTGCTCTCTGCGAGTCTGCACAGAGTTGGTGAGGGTATGGGCAAAAATTTTTTACACGAGAAAATTGCGTATCTTTCTCGGTTGCCAAAAGAGAAAGGAGGGAGGGTGGGGGGGGCAGAGAATAGCAAAAAAAAGGGAAACAATATCAAACGGGAAACTGTGTGTCTGATCTTGTTATGCATAGGTTAGAAAATGGCTGGATATGGTTATGGATAATAGGCTGCAAACCAACCACACACACGCACACTATCATTTTCTACAGGCATCTTTACTCTTGTTTTTTTTCGTTATATTATGTTGGTTGAGAGTAGGAAGAAAAAAAAAGTGGTTTTGTTTTGTATCTCTGGGAGGCTGGCTGGCGTAGTAGTAGCTAGAGCTCGTTGGTTATTCTCATCATGGCAAACTTTCACCACCACCGCATTGGTTCCATTTTACTGGAGATGAGAATGGCCCTGTTTCTTGTAAATATTTAGGCAACAGCTCAACTGACTTCCTGTTTTAAATGAATTTCCTAAACAAAGGGGCTTCAACTGGGAAAACCATGATTTCGCCCAATTTAACCCAATGAGAAAATCCCGTTGATTTCAGATTGTGCATATGGGGGAGCGAAAAAGCGAGGAGAGAAAAGCTGGGAAAAGCGGAGAGAGAGAGAGAGAGAGATGTTTCGCGAGTGTTTTCTAGTTTTCTGAGGGAATGACATGTATTACACTTATTATGCATGTTTACGAGGTAATGGTTGCTCCGTGTTGCCCTCATGGAGAACTCTTATGGCGTATATATACTTTTTCAGAGAGTGTGTCTTGTTAGTTTTCAGAATTACAATTGCCTTTTGGCCTCGTCGTCGTCGTCGACGACGGCGGCGGTGGTGGTGGCGGAGAGCAAGGCAGGCAGGCGAGGCTGATAGACGGTGGAGGCTGGAGAAAATAAAGATTTTCTCCTTTTTGGGGCTGACAGCAGGAGCAAAGGGGATATATATATAAGTATGTAGGGATTGTGCTAAAAGCGAAGCGGCTCTGGTTTGAACAAGCTCAATCAGGCTATTTGAAAAGCTTGTTTACAACAAGGCCCACACACTCTTGAATTGACCAACTTTGCCTAGATGAAATGATTAAAGGGCATATTATTCCATTCTGAACGGATTGTTGTTGTTGCTGTGTAGAAGCCCTACACACTTACTCACCTACTTACTTTGCTCTAAGTAAGAGAAAATGAAAATAGTCGGCTCCCTTCGTGGACACCCCTTAGCCAGGCCGCTCCCCGTTCTCAACTAACCTATTCATTTGAACTGACACTCACTTTCGAAATGTTTCTTCGACTAGGATTTCCATGAATTACCCTGTCCGCCGGATTAACCTTGAAGTCTGAGAAGTTGCGAGAAATCTCACTTGCGAGCCTGATAAATAATTAAGCAAGGTTGAAATGAATATTGCATAATATCCAGCAGAAGAAAGCAAACCAAAATCGAACTTCAATCGCCCTCCAATAACACTTGCACTACTTGTCAGGATTTGAATGGAACCTTGAAAATTTGAAGAAACTAATCCTCCATCCAATCCTCCTTCCTCCGCGTGTTCTACATTTCCCGAAATTAAATTCTAGGAAATCCTTGGAATTCATTGTACAAGCTACATTTTTCTCGTATGCAAATCCCTTTCATTTAAGAGTCTTGTAATATGTGCAAATCCCATATATCATCATTCTCAAAGAAGAAGAAGAGGAACAAGTTGCTGGCTTGCTGGTTGGTAATACAAACTGTCACCACCTAAAAAATGTCTCCCATTCAGAAGAGGAGGAGGAGGACGACGACGGAATGGAAGAGTTCCGCACTGACTGAACAAAACCAATTGAAAGACATTCAAAGTTTTTCATCTTCTTCTTCTTCTTCTTCTTCTCCTTTCACTTGCTTCCGCATTCCTCAGCTGCCTAGGCGGAAAACACGAGGCGGAGGCTTACAGAAGTGATACGAGACTAGTAGTTGTAGTATAGTGAATTACCATACTGGGGCATTACACATTTACGAGATGAACGCATGAAATAAAAAGTCATGTCTACAGAGTAAAACCCCTGTGTAAAAGGCCCACCACTCCTTCTTCCTCTGTTTTCCTCTCTGATTTTCCTAAACAAACGGCGAAACACGTTATTCTATTCAAGCTAATATCCTGGAAGGGATCCCAGTGTTCTCCACCACTCTTCCAGACTAACCATTACCCCAAGACAGTGACTGAGCTCTTGGTTGTGCATGCCCTTGTTTGCTGGTTGAGTGCGTCTTGAGTAATCTCATCTCTTTAGTCGTCATCTTTTCTCCTCATCATCATCCTTCCCTTTTTCCCTCTATCCCCAAGATAATACTCAAAATCTCTTCCTCTTTTCTCCTTGCCGAGTTGAAGGAACCGGGAAGGAATAAGAGGAAGAAGAGGAAACTAAAAAGAATCTTGGAGGAACAACCGTGTATGACAAGGAGGGAGGGGACGAAAAAATCAAGAATTCCCTTTCCAGCTTCACGGGTGTGCTAAATATATATATATATGTATGATGCAGAAACAGGATGGGATTTTTTTTCAACTTTTGCTGGTCTGATGCTGATCCATGCAGAATTATGACAAGCTGCCTTTCACACAACCACCCGGAATAAACAAGACTACTGCCGCGAGAATGGAGGCGAGAGCCCACAAAGGACGACACAAAAAACAACCAATCTCCTCTTTCCCCAAACTGAAGATAGGGACCGACGACCGAAGGAATGGAGCATGGAGCCCTCCAACTGTATTTATTATTATCATTATTATTATACCTTTCCCCACTCAACCTTTCCTCCGAGCTGAGCAGCCAGCCGAGCCGGAGTCAAAAGCTGAGAGCTTGTATGTGAAGGGCTCCTATTTCAAACGGCGGCGGAGCCCACGTGTAAATCAATGTGGACTTGAAAAGGAAACATATTATATCCTCCTGACAAGCAGGGGGATACACGATATCAACGGAGCACGCTAATACATGATACTACTTACTACTCCCTTTTATTTCATTTTCGAATTGCAGAAAAACCAAAAAACCTCAAACCTATCACATTACAAAAAATACGTCTATATATATTACTAGAACACCCCATTGGCCGCTTTGCGGCCAAGCCACTCCCCATTGATAAGTCAATGATAAGTTCGCTGATAATCTCTGTCGCATCTTAAAAAATGGAGCAACTACTGAAATGATGTAATCCTTTCGAAATATTAACTTTGTTTGAATCACAATAAAAGCTGTAAGACTGACACGCAGCTGAAAGATGTACAGCTTCCTTGTAACATGAGTTTCAAATAACACCCCAGTTACTGTACCTAGCTATTTGAAAAAATTTTCAACTTGACCTTTGACCTGACCGTTGAATTTAAAATTTGTTTTTTTGCATTCGTAAATAATTACCAATAGCTCGAAAGACACCTCCTTTCACTACGCCTTGCCATTTGAACAGATATTTTGACATGACCTTTTTTGGCACATTTACGCTTGCCGGATTATGCTCTAATCCATTCAATTAGCCTCACAAAAGGAATCGTTGTGCCAAATTGGTGCCAAATCGGCCAACTGGCTATGACCTACAGTGCTCATGGACAGACAAACATATAGGTACGTACACATGAGCAAATAAATACTTCAGTTGCGTAATTATTATGCAGGCACCTGTACCTAAATGTTTGATTGCAACTGAAACTGTATACCATAATATAAAAATTATGAAATTTGGTGACTGGTTTTGTAAGCATAATCTTAATCCGCATTTCTCCGTAAGTGCTAGTATACCATTTTATATTTTAAAATAGCATAATGGTTATGAATCAATTGACTTGACGCACACTCT
>JAANSN010003829.1:0-17078 GCA_036850665.1 Dicranocentrus wangi | reverse complement strand
TAGATGCATGTGGAAATGTGGATCGTGTGTGTGTACTATTGTGGATGTGTGGATGGATAGATGTGCATAGCGCATAGCGTAAGCCAGAAGACTTGTCTCTACTCAAAACGTACTTTTCTTGTAGTTTGTTTGTATTGTAGATTGTAGTAGTCCGTCCGTAGTCCGTATGGAGTATGGATATATGTATACATAAAACATAACCAAGCATGTACACAGACAGGGAGGATTTTAGACATTTTAGAAAACTTTTTTGAAATTTTTTGCTTATTACCTATTCTAAAATCCTCTTGTCGTACATTTTGGCATAGACGTCAGACGTACTAGTGCATGCACATGTCATGTATTTGTCGTGTCGTGTGTGGATGAGTAAAAGTCACAAATAATTAATAAGTGTTTTAATCACTATTAACCACACAGAACAGATGACAAACTTCGCATAAGTCCACGTTGCTGCCAGGTGGTTGTATTTTACTTTTTAGTGGGGATTAAAAGGCACTTTTGGAGTGTATACAACTTATATAATACAGGTTGCAGTAGAGGGAAAAGGCGAGTTTTGAAGGTATGTGATTTCAAATCGTAGCCACTGCATTTTGATTATTGCGCAATTAAGGCAATCGTCATAATATATACATGCTAACTTTCGTGTGTTGTTCTATTATTATTTATTACCATGTTGTGTTGTAATATGTTCAGTTGCAGGTACTGGGGTACGCGTAGAGGACAGGATAAAACAACAAACCACCATGGGATCAGACGGTAAAACGACTCGTACTACAAATTGGTGTTTGCTTAGAGATGTCGTGAAGGTTTTGCGTAATGTAAAGGTATTATAACTTATCGGAACGTTTTATGTTTGTATTTTAGATAGGAAAAAGAGAAGTGGATCCAGATCACCGAGGGATAGGGGTCGTGACAGGGAACAACGCGGTGATCGTGAAAGAAAGAGGAAGTCAAGATCTAGATCACCTCGAGACAAACATGAAAAGGAAAAGGAAAAACATCGTCCGAAGCAGCGAAGCCGTTCCAAAAGTGGTGAAAATCTACCCAGAGTTTCTAGACGAAGAAAGGCGTCTATTTGGTGGGACAGGCCACCAACGGGATTTGAACATATCACACCTATGCAATACAAGGCTATGCAAGGTATGTTATGTAGTAATATGTTTTGTCACACATACTTCATTGTTACGCACCTTCACATGTGTTCACGGTTCTAAAGTTTGTCGTGACGGTTTTTTAAAGCTGCTGGACAAATTCCGGCAAATTTAGTACTGGACACTCCACAAGCGGCAGTGCCCGTGGTTGGCTCCACTGTTACAAGACAGGTATTTGAAGCAAGACACTCTAACTGCTTTTAAACTATTTTGGAAATAAAAATATGATTTTCTCCTATCTCTAAACCGTTTCATTAGGCAAGGCGTTTATACGTTGGAAACATTCCATTCGGAATCACGGAAGAAGAAATGATGGACTTCTTCAACCAGCAAATGCATCTGTCTGGCCTTGCACAGGCACCTGGAAATCCAATTTTGGCATGTCAAGTGAACTTGGACAAAAATTTTGCTTTTCTAGAAGTAAATATATTTGTTTAATATATACCGTTTATAAAATTTCTCTTATTCTCATGGTTTAAAATTAACCAAATGACAATTGTAGTTTCGATCAATTGACGAGACAACGCAAGCAATGGCTTTCGATGGCATTAATTTCAGAGGGCAAAGCCTGAAGATTCGTCGTCCGCACGATTATCAGGTACATAATTGCACGCAATACTCAGCTATAGTTAAATATTTGTACTCAATCGGCTTCCTTCAATATATACTGGATGCAAACTTCAAGAAACATTTTTTTTATTTAATAGCCCACTCCAGGAATCGATCCAGTTCATGTTGGCCCTGGCGGTAATAAAATATATTCATGTCGCACAGTCGCACTATCGTAGTATTTTATGTACTTTTACTTAAAGTTATGGATGCTTCATATAGATTCAAATGTCAGCACCATCGTTCCTGACAGCCCCCATAAAATCTTCATCGGTGGTCTACCAAACTATTTGAATGAAGATCAGGTTCGTTCAATACAGAAGCAAATCGTTTGGACAGTTATATGTGAAGAGTTTACTATATATACTGTAGACAAATCATTTGAGCTATCTTATATTCACATATTTTCACTATTTATTTTGCATTCTTGTGCATTGCATAAAGTTGTGACATACCGTAAAATTCAGAACTTTTATAGAAAGCAGACATTTCTCACTCAAGTGCAGAGGCAAAGTCCTAATAGGTTGGTCAAGCACAGGGAATAAATTTAGCTAGTAAAGTTGGCATTAGGATGCGAAAGTTTCATATTTAGAAGTACTTTCTATATGGATATTATTGTGTAAGATGAGATAATCTATTGAATCATTTTATTAACCCGTTTGACTTTATTTCCGTTCCCTTGTAGCCCAGGTATGTGGGCAAATGCAATATAAGCATATTGCAATTGAAAGTATGGACAGTGCGGCTCCTCTCACGATTCTCAATAACTTAAAGATCCTCATGTTACTCAAAAAGCACGAGAAAGGCAAGTAATTTTTCAAAACTTTATTTTACAAAATGAAAACACTTTGTTCAAGTTGGATCGTTTGCAGAGAAAGCAACAATGTGTGTACCTTCGTTCAATAAGGCAGAGAGAGAAGAAGAGAGCCGGTAAGTTAAGTCGTTTGGTGGTGCGGTGTTCAGATTGAAGATTTTGCCCACAGGTTCGCCCACACGGTTTTTTCTTGCAGGAATTTTTCAGGGTCTTCGTTTCAAACGTCTGCTCATATTTTCAGTGCTTTACCTTGTTCGCACCACACTTTCATTTACAGTTCCGACTACTTTGGGTGATCCAACTCCTCAGTCTTGGTTCGGATTTCAGCAGTTTTTGTATTTTAGCGGATGTATTATGACCACCCACAGTACGTGTCTTTCAGGTCACTTTCTTTGCAGGTCTTTTTATTTTCAGGGGACATGTATTTATTGCATTTCTATTTTTAGCACTCATCTTGCCCATCATGTCCGTCGCCTGATTCCTATTTCTGGAATTACTTCATCGTTGATACTTTGTGTCATATCAATCAATGTGTATTAAGTATATAGTTTAAGGTGCAAATTGCTAGGTTTTTGACATGTTTACTTTAAAATAATTAGCAAATTTGATACAGGTTAAGGAACTTCTAAGCTCATTTGGAAAACTGAGGGCATTCAATTTGGTAAAAGACTCAGCTACGTCTCTGTCTAAAGGATATGCTTTCTGCGAATACGCAGATGTGTCGATAACCGATCATGTAAGTCCGCAAATGCAACTTTTAGAAACATATTTATCAGTTTAATACCTACATACGTAGCATGATATTTGAATGAAATTCTTGATTGTATTGTTCAGGCAATAGCTGGTCTTAATGGGATGCAATTGGGGGATAAAAAATTAATTGTTCAGAGAGCCAGTATAGGAGCAAAGAACTCGGCAAATGCTGGACTTGGAGCTGTGGCTATTCAGGTTCCTGGTATGCCCATGAATATGGTTAGTATGAGCACCTCGGGACCTGCAACTGAAGTCTTATGTCTCATGAACATGGTCACCCCTGATGAACTCAAGGATGAAGAAGAATACGATGAAATTTTGGAGGATATCAAAGAGGAGTGTGGCAAATACGGAATTGTTAGATCAATTGAAATACCACGTCCTATTGAGGGAGTCGACGTGCCTGGTTGTGGCAAAGTTTTCGTCGAATTTAACTCACAGGCAGATTGTCAAAAGGCCCAACAGGCTTTGGCTGGACGACGATTCAGTAATAGAGTTGTAGTGACTTCGTATTTTGATCCTGACAAGTACCATAGACGGGAATTTTAATGGAACGTGGGCTCTGTGCTCATTATGGTTATGATCTTCTCACCCATCTTTTGTTTTTCAACTTTTCTTACAATTAGATATTTGTAAAAATAGAAATATATAAGTTTAGATCAATGTTTAGGCGGTTTTCGACATTCATTATGGTTATCTGATTATGATTGTTAGAAATTAGCGTTAACTAAATTTTATCCATGTGCGACCAATACGTAGATGTTATAATCGCTGAACTAAGCAAATTACACCTGCCTGTTATTCGTACACGTAAAATATATGTTGTTGCGTTTATTCATGATAAAAAAAATTATTTATGATTGTTGTACAAGTAAAGATGACATTAAAATAATATAATCAAACAGGACTCGTAATGAAACATTAAATAGTATGTAAGGTCTCCAGTATATTTTTATTATTTGTTGAATTGGTCGGATAGGAATAGATACAGAACCCATGATGAACGTGGAAGGATATGCATGCTAAACTGTCCATTCGATCATGTTATATCATGTGTATGCTAGTGATGATAGAGTGAAGTAACGATATGGTTTTACGGGTTTGCCATCACAAATCCACACATGAATTACATATATAATACTAGAAAAGTCTAGCCTGAAAGTACCTAGTACTGGTTCCATTTTTGAGCATACTAAAGAATAGGTGACCCAGGTTTTCAGTAAAACAGAAAAGTATTTTCGAGTAAACTCACAATGAGAACTCCTCACCTCTCTTGTGATAAATCCCTTCTCAGCTAGTCAACAATCCCCTCGGAATGACTTTGCCTATCGTATCAGTAACAATGGACTATTTATAGCAATCCACCCTAAAAAACCTATCCACAAGTCTGACTACTTACTTGGTCATGTTCTGTGTTGTTGGTGATGGGATTGTTCGTTCGTCCACATCCATATAACATTCAACCACGCATTCACGGTAACGGTCCTCTGCACTTGATGTTTAAAAATACGACAGTGTAGGTTTAAAACAAAACCAGCACTCCAGCAGCCAAGCCACAGAACTAAAGTGCCTGTTTGGGGTACTTAAATTATAAGTTACCACACGTAGTCTCACTCAACTGTCTCTCTACCTCTACTGCACTCTGGACAGAAACGTCTCATTATTCCCCATTCTCTGTCGGGTTGTATCTTGGAAAAATGGTGAAAGTCTTACGCTTTTGGCCTGTTACAACAATTATTATATTTTATGTCAGCACGTGGGGTAAGTAGGTTTCAAACCGCATAATTGACTATTCAATCATTCAGTATTGCACATTGTGACAGCTTACAGTGAGCAACATTAATAATAAAGCTCGTAGCGTTGGTTTGAAATGTATTTTATCGTGCTTCTCACTTCGCACACAGGAAACACTGTCCTAGCATTCTCCGACTTTGACTTCCGTCCAAACATTGACATGTCTGTGTGGACGCCTGTAAAAGAGTTAGAAAACGGAATGTCTAAAGACTACCCTAAAATCAGAGATTGTGGGACAGACGATTCGCAAAACTGGTACGAGCCTGATCCAGACGATTGCTCTTCGTACTTCGTTTGCACGGGAAAGTTTTACGAACACAGGAGATGTTCCCAAGGTCTCGTTTTTGATGTTCAAAACGAGCACTGTAGCTGGCCAGACAAAGTCGACTGTGGAGATCGTGCTGAACCCTGGAATCACCCCGAATTCAACCCATTCATCATGTAAATTAAGTTGGTAAATAACGGTTGTCTACAGACTTTTTAAGACTTTTCTTGTTCTGCAATTTAATCTTCGGTTCCATTCATTAACTCTTACATTTCTCTGATTGTAAATTAAACATTACTAACATAGCCAAGCTCTACAAATACAAAAATCGTGTGCAAAGGATGATTATGTCAACAGTCATCTTTAACCTGACTGTAAAATTCACAGCAAAGTGTTCAGTGCAACTAACATACTTACCTATTCTGATTTTCTGATATACATGTGTTATAATAAGTCCATACATTAGGTTAGCATTAGACAGTGCACAATGTGAGTTTTAACGGGAATAAAAATGTCTGCCACGAACAAGAAAAGGTCATTTACTTTTTGGCGAGTGAAGACTTTTTTCACGTGCGGGCAAACCCCTGATTTCGCGAGGAAGAAAAATGTTTTCCAATTTTAACTAATGAAAGAATTCCTTTCCTGATCGTGATCCTATAATTCGTGGCATTCGCATTCTAATAGTATCGAATCTCAAACGTGCCTACGTATATCACAAAATATATCCGAAAACCCGCATTCAAAATGAAACTTGCAAACTTCCCCATTAAAAACAATTCTCGCTTCTCTAATTGTAATTTATCTGTTGATCTATTGTACTTATATTATGCATATACTTCCAGCATAGGTCCTCTCCACCCACTTTATTTTCTCTATCAAACGTATTCGCCCTAGAAATCAGCCTTTCTCGTGTCGTAATTTTCCATTCGTAAATGTCATGCAAAGAAGACCACCTTTTCGAACAATAAAAATGTAACATGCTTAAGTTTTTTCATTGCAATATTGCTTCTTTCTTCCTAATCTTGAGTATTTAGCTATATATGTGTATAACCGATCATCTTCTTGATAAATTCAAAAAAATACATTTCAAATCATTTTGAGAGGACCTGTAAACATGCCTATAGTTTATACGTTCTCACTGATTTCAGCAACGTTACGTTACACCGTTACGCGTCGTAGTAGGTATTCCAATATTAATAGTTGACATGTCTGGTAACAGGACAATTCTCATCACAATGAGCTCTTGACTTGAGAGAGTGCCACTGAGCTATTGCTGTCCTCTGCGATTGCAGCATATTCTTCCAATGATTTACTTCATGGGGACCTGGAAATATTCAACGCAAGCAATTACACTGACATGTTATAGGTTTACTTATAGAGATTTTATAAACATTTCATGACTCTGTTGTTGTAATTCTCCCAAGTTCTTACTACCTCGTCTTATCGCCTACATCGTAAGTGTACAAAAGTATAATCGGTCGGTAGAGTGCCAAACCATTTCATGTCTTTAGATTCATTTGTCAAATCTCAAGTTTAAAACGACTTAAATCTTGAGTGCTGAAATGGTCAGAAAGCCATTAAAAATACGGCCATTTTTAATTGCCACAATCCACGGAAGCATGTGCCGTTTGTTGCGCTGTTGCTCGCAGTCAGTCGCTCAAACGTAATCATGATTATTCCAGCATTTAGCTAGAATAGTCTTTTATGGGAAACGATTTGGATGAGAGTGGTTCACAAGGGGCTAAGCCATCGCATTCTACCCATTATCTAATCCATTACACTTTAGGTTGATGTTGATGGCTCGCAACTTTGCTTTCCAACAAGCAACCATTTCCAAGCGGGCGATGCTGACAAATATGTGTTTCCAGCGTATTTTTTCTAGTAGTTAGAACCCCAATATAATATATAAGATGACTCACCTGAGGCCTCTCTTCCAAGAACCAAACGACCAATAAAGTGATCCTTGATGACCCCACCGTTAAAATCCAGCACTGTGATGATTATCGAACAGTCAGGCAGCTGGACAGAGTTCACGTCAAAACTGGAAAATCGATTTAGATTCATACGTATATATACATTACATGCCTCAGCAAAAATGCGCTTCTCGCACTGCATTTGGTTAGACCTACGCATCCTAATCCCAAACATCGTTCCATTTAATAAATTGCTTCACCCTGAAACGTTGTCGTCTTGAAACAAGCAAGGATAGCATGAAATTCACAGAGACACTCCTGATGACAACCTTAATATGACGGGAAATTAGAGTTTGCGAATTAAACGAGGAAGAGGAAGGGAGCACATGTTTTATCGCTACAAATCTCATCTTCCTTCATCATCTCTATCGTTCTAAAGCGACAAGTCAACATCCTCGCTCGACTAACAGAGAGATAGAGCTACATGTGTAATCCTGAGAAAATGGAGCACGTGCAACATGCAAGGGAAAACTTTCACGGGTGTAGACTTTATTATTAACAAGATAAGATTTGCATTCATTTTCCACTTGACGCTTCCCCTCCTCCTGCAAGCCCAAAATGGAAAATCGTGTATAGTCGTTTTTGGTAAAACACATTTTTCTCGAGAAAAAATCCCCTTTCTTGGGATAAACCCTCTGGATGGATGGCTGGCTACCAGTAAATGTGTCAACTTCCTTTTCGTTCGTTTCTTTACTTCATTTCCCTTCTCAACACAATTCCGGTTTCTCTTCGCTGAAATCATGGGGATATGCCTATATGGCACGTACACCCTGTGTGATCCTCAAACAAACAAAGCATGCGAGGCGAGAGGAGCCCAGGGAAAGGGTGGGGAACTGGGGAAGCTACATTGTTCTCTGTTTTCCTCCTATGACAAGGAGAGTTCAGAGGCATATCTATGAAATCGTCCTCTTAGGAATACGTTCGGAATGGAGAAAATTGGAGTCTTTTTTCGCTTCCTTTCACTTCCTTCCCATTTTATAATTTTATCAAGATCAACAAAGATAAACGCGGAGGATACTTGCCCAGGTTCGTTCGTACACACAATCCTGGCCTAGATTTCCAGTGTGCGTGTCCTGGACTCCCACAAGTTCAGATTTGCTGCAATGTGATGTAATGACGATGATGTACTACGTACTCTGGAGTATTTTACGATGATGACGATCCGTATGCCGTACGAGTACGCTTGTCTAATAATCCCCTGGGAAATTTTTGAACATTTTTTTGTGATGAGAGCAGCGTCATTCTGAAAACTTACGACACGACTCATCCCTCCCCCCACACGTTAAGGATAATGCATCAGAATTAAATATAAATTCCTATGAAATTTGGTCTCGTCTCGTGGAACATTTTCCAGAAGTCCAAAGGTGAGCATAGAGCGCAGTCATTACTCCTTATAATTATGGTAGTGTTGCTGATGACGCTTCCGGGAATACTATAATCTTTCCGGTACTGTTGTTTCGTGTTTTTGGACAGCTCGAACCGTTAATTATTCAAGCACATAGAGAGAGAGAGAGAGAGAGAGACAGAGAGCGAATGAATGCCAGTCTCTCATTAAAAACGGAAGGCGTAACACAAACACTCTCCCTCATCGCAAATTCATGTTTACGGAGAATATCCTTCGACCCTTTGTAGTAGACGAGACTTATGGAGTTCCCTGTTAGGGATTGACATATCGTTCAATCGCCACACTAAACGCTTATATACATATATATAGATAGCATTATAGTATATAGGGACAATGTTAACTGGGGAAAGAGAGCAAAAGCCTCAAAACATCTCAATAAAATGTACTGTATGGTCTCTAGTTATTTACACAGTACATTTGTCGATGAAGCCACAAAGGGTCTGAATTCTGAGTGCTGTTCCATTGATGTAATCAGTAGATCACGTATTCCCCATACAGGGCTTTTGGAGAATGTCTTTTTGTGGAGGAAAGCAATATACCGGCTATCCTCCAATTAGGTCACATCAAGTGAGAGCGACTCCCAGGAAAGAAAGATGAAAACGCTGTAAAAGTAATTTCTCGCCCTTTTTATGTATAGTTTACCAGTTGCCATCAAAAAAATTTGTGGTTTATATGCTTCCCTCCTGCTGTGTTCTTTTGACGAGTTCCTAGCCCAACAACCATCCGAAATATTATAGAGCATATAACGAACGAAGGCTATTTTGGTACTTGATGTTTTTCGTGCAGCAGGAGACTTGTTAGAAGAAGAGAACCCAAGCAGGAAAAGTGGGGCAGTTAGAGAAGCACATTTGAAATATAAATTGTGTAACACTGCGCGTTATTATTATTATTATTCACAACAGCCGAGTGATAGTGACAGTTTTACCTGAGGCTCTCATTGAATACCGGGTCTAGCGTGTATTTCTTGTACGAGGTCTTCTTCGTCTTGATATGTCTTTCATTTATCACCAGTGTCACTTTCACGTAGGGAGCTGAAAATAATGCCACGGAATTAGTTGTCCAATTATAGGGTTGTCTCCACGCGAAAAACTTTTCCAATGAGGTTATATAAAAACTTGTGTGAATGGTAATTAAGTTTTAAGAATCTGATTTTTAGTACCAGCACCACCAACAAGGTCCGTCGGGGTGAGTTGCTTTGCTCGGAGGATATCCACGTTGAGTCTACCAGCAGCTGGGAGGTAACACAAGGAAAACAACAGTTCGCCCAAGTCTTCTTGTGAAAGCTGAAGGAAAAGCAGAAAAAAAGTTATTTGTCCAGTGGCCTTTAACAGATTACCTCATTCATCTCATTATATTCGCAACCCCAGTATATACTGGAAAGTTAACCTGTGGTGACTCAAAAGTTCTGTAAAAACAAGAACAAGTTTATACTTTCTGCCACAGAAAAAGAAACTTTTACTCTTTTGGTCAAAACATCGGATTAGTTTCCCATTTACAGGGCTTTGCCACGACACTTTTTCGTAAAGAAATGTTGTACTTTTATTGTATTCAGTGTCAGAAACATGAAGCCACCCAAAAAGAGGCATAGAGATGTCTGTGGGATTTGGAGGCAAGTGTAACGGAATGTTGTCCTTTTTGGTTTTGCACAAAGAAAAGGCACAACACAAGTCTAGTGTAATCCATTCAACTTGCATATGTATCTCACGTGAACGGAATTCGCAAATCTGTCGCCGTTTTGTAATGCATGGTAGTGCAACGAAAGCGTAAATATGCCGTCAAAAACAGACTGTTGCCTCTACACTCCAAGTCGAATAACAACAGTCATATGTCATATCATATCGTGTAGATGAGTGAGATAATAAAATTGCACTTTTCCTTGGAAAACGTACGATGAGTATCGTCGTTTCAATAAAAGCCATACGAGGGCGGATAGAATCATTTATTCCTCCATTGTTTCAATTACTGTCATTTTGAACTCCATACATTTATAACTTCTAGCCATTTTCTGGAGAGTACGCTCTTTCTGATAAATATGCAATTTTCCCATTCCCATTAAAACTTTTCTTTCACATTTGCTGGAGTGTAGGAGAAAAGATAGACAGCACTCTTGTGATCATGAAATTTTCAAAGGATTTTCCTATGAAGATACACAATCTGTATAGCTGGAAAAAGTAAGTGTGACATAACCTTATATTTATGTACCTCCTTGTTCTCGTGTTTTTTATTCTTTTATTCTCATTCCTTCGGTATGTGTTTTAGTACATGTGCGACTTGCGTGCTTTTCTCACCTTTTCAAACAACATGACAAAAGAGAAAGTCTCCCTCCGTATAAGCAGATGAAAAGCAAAAATACATTGTGTGAAATGAAGGCACGAGAAAGTGGGAAGTGCCTTTGGAATTGGCGACTGGAAGAGTATAACTACCTCAAACCACGACATGTACAGCTCCCTTTTTATCTCTTTGCAATTGTAACCACATTCCCTCCACCTTTTTTTCCACCTTTGTCGACTTTTTTCAGGGAGAGGTATTGTTCCTCTATATGGACTTGCTGTTGAGAAGTGCCCAAAGACACTCGACAAATGCCAATTTTTTCATCTTTTCACTCTCTTATTCCCCACATGCACATAGATGAGGATGAGACTCACTTGTGAGATTCACTACTTCACGAGGCTCTCACTAAATCGTGGCTTTTTAGCCTTCGAGCGTTCTCATCATGTCACATAATATTTCTCGGGTGTGTGTAAGCAAAAATAGTGAGAGTGAGATCAATAAAGCTGCTATTGAGTCGCATAATAACAACTTACTTCTGTTACTACATCATATCATATCATTATCCTCCTTATGCATACAAAGCAGAGAATGTGGTTCGTTCGTATTGACTCACGCCCACGTTGCCCACATTGCAAATATTGACTTGACTCCGGCTTATCAGCATAAAACCGCAATTTCCCTGTGTACCAACACCACGGAGAAAGCTCATGGAAAACAGTGGTATTGTCAAATATAGATATTTATTTGGTATCAGGTTTCCATTAGTCTTTAAAAAGTGTGGATGTTCCGTTGTATTGTATCACATTTCATTGGGATTCTGCACACTAGCCCGTCACGAAAGTGGGTGTATGTAAACGCATTTACATCTTCCTTCCTCCAAGACATTAAAGCAGGAAAAAATGTTTTCCAAAACTTACCGCTTGGACGGCTTCCAACGGTTTCCAGAAGTAGACTCCCTTGAGCACGTTGATGTCTGCGAGAGGGAGGAGCACTTGACCGATCACTCGATGCCTTGAGTATTTATCAAAGTCCTTGACCACCATCTATTCTCATCCAGTGGCATAAAACAAGATAAATTTAGTGCATGCAAGAAATAGCTGCTTGACACGCACAGGCAATACATCACTACTTTTCCACTATATGAATTATTTCTTAGAATATTATGGGTATGCTGTTAAATGATCGCAACGCGCCAGCGAATGACCTGGCGGGGATGTGTTTGATAGTGTGAATAGGTATACACTTTAAATGTATCTCCGGTAATGCATAGAATTTTAGAAACACAAAAATACTAATGAATCAATAAATAAAATGTCAAAAAATACATGTCATAATTTTTTGGCAAAATGCGACATGGGATGGTATATATTTATATAGGTAGTCATTGATCGGATCATTAAGGAAATGAATCATGCATGAGCAACTTTATCTTCACATTGAGTTGTGCTATTCAAAGTAATACAAATCCTTTCGGGTGCTCATTTATTCTGCAATATTATTATTGTTGTCGAGCTTCGTAGAAAAAAGAATGTTTTCTTTGTGGTTCATGTATGCTTATCTGCGCTTGAATTTCAGACGAAAACATCATCGTGAGTGTTTGACCTTACCTGCAAGGTTCTCCTTTGAAGCTCGCGAAATGGTATCTCAAAGGAGACATTTTCGTCAAAGCGTGGGTTCTGGGTTTTCTTGCGAAGCGCAGTTTGTCTCGAGTCCTTTTGATTAGGCAGCAAGCAAATCTACATATAAAAATATCGTACGGATATACGTATCACTTGCTCGACAAAAGCCGAATAGAGTAAATGTATCAAGAGAAAATTGATTCTGTTTTTCCAGACAAATAACGTCATCAACTTTATTGCAGACATATACCTTGACATAAGGGTTGGAATGAGCTTGATCAGTTTTTGATGAATCTCTTGTTATTGGCTTGGGAAGGTCTTTCGCCTCTATCAGTCGCACAGTTAGAACTCTCGAGTGGACATCATAACTGAGGAAAAAGTGGAGAGCTCCTAAGGCTCCTGTAAATGCAGGCGGCTCGCCGTCATCTTCGCCACTAGTCCCACCACCGTTCCCACTCACTGGTTCGTACAAATCGGGTCTGATCTGGTCTGCAGAGCCCTAACGGTATTCAGAGGGAAAATGGACGTCCACACAACATTAGAGACAAAATCTGATTAATTATAAATCAGATTGAGCACACACTACCGCATACATGCATACATATATATACTAATACATGTGTTAAGTATAAAGTTAAGTCCCACATCAAAACCTTGCATATATATAAGCCCATAAAGAGTTGTAAGGTGGGCAGTAGTAGTCTATTGATGCGAAGCACGACGGTTCCCTCAAACCCCACATTTATTTCCCACAAACACCACTTCACCACAGATTTACGTGATAGTGCATGATATTGGGGACGCCACACTGTGCTTGTAACCACACGGCTTCATGCATACCAGACCAGATGGTTGCTTCGAAAACACTTTTTTACTTTCTCCATGCACGTATCACGTTTGTGTTGTGCATCCTCCAAAAACTCCAGAATAATTCCTTGATGTAATAAAATCCCTTTCGGCAACAGGAACAAAGGGTCATAGGTTCCATCAAGGTTCTAACCACTCCTTATTCGCTATAGCTGAAAACTCGAAAAAACTTTGCAACTCACTCACTTGAGTCGACTGAAATGCAGTAAATAATCCACTTTCACCTAGGGCCCATTTAGGTTCCTATGATGCGAGCTATATATAACGGGCTCTGGTAAGTTTTGATGAATGCTCCTAGCGTAAAACTACCTCGAGCCTCTTGTCTGGCTAAAATCAGGTGTGATAAAATCATTTTTGTTTATGCTTTGTAAGTGAGTAGTATGTGGTATATTTGTCTTCCGGTATTATGAGCTGTTCAAGTGTTCAAGCCTACGCCAAGGAAAAACCATGATGAATTATTGATGAAGAGAAGAAACTCATTTCGAGGGGAACCTTGCGCTACCGCAACCCATACTTCCAGCAGTAAATATATATTATCTAATGACTATGTATTAATCAATATCAGAGGACAGCAGATGCTATAAATGGACGTCACGAAAACTGATGTAATAAAACCAAGTTAGTTCTATATAGGTATTGTAATATTATATTTTTAATAGAGTTGTGCCTCTTACTTGGGAGCTGATAGTATCTCTACGCCCAGGACTTAGAAGTAATTTCGGTTGAACAGGTTGTGGCTCGGAAGTAGAGGCTCTGCTGCTGGTGAGACTGAGGGCGCTCCAAAAGTCGATCGATTTGAAATCGAGAAGAGGCGCTGTCGACTCTTTGCGCGTTGTTTGACTCTGACTACTGGCTCGTCTCGCCTATAAAAAACGTGGCAATCAAGGGATCATAAATTACAGAGGTATCCCACTATCAGATTCCAGAAGTATTTCCAGGAACATCGTGCAAAATAAATATAAATCAAGATTGCATGCCTATCAGCTTAAATGCATATTTACGCATGATGTCTTTAAAGTCTGAGGAAGAAATCGAGTAAAGACTTGCCTCATGGGGAGTACCAACCTACAACAACATCGCATCTCGCATCCTTTCCTTTCCTTTGGAAACCATAAAACAAAACAAGTTCAGGGGAACTCTCTACCATATGCATACAACGCACGTGGAAAATGTACGAAAAACGAAAACCCTCCCTTGTCACCTTTCATTCAATCATGAAAAGGTGCGCTGACTGACTCCCAAATTTATGTGCATTTTGTATTCAACAAATCCCAAAAGTAACACTCTCCCAATATGTATTTACACTACACATGTCCCTGTCGACTTTCCAGCTCCGTAAACACGTTCTGCACACATTCTTCATTCGTACAACCAACATAACATCAAGTAAGTATAGAAGAGAAATACTTGCTCTTCTTCACCACATCTGTCGTGCACCATCCTGTTTACACAGAACGTGCGTTGGTGGTGGTGTGTTAAGGAAGCGCTGTAAATGCAAATCGTGCTCAGGGAGAAAATGAGGAATCTTCCTGTTGTTTGTAATTCTTCCCCAATTTCCATATGGATTACTCGGCCATAAACTTTTTTCCCCTTTCCATCCCTTCTTTTTCTCACTATCTGTACTCACGTTTTAAGTGTCGCGCAAGGCGCGCTTATCTAACTACATACCTAATGTTCCTACTCCCATAAAAGTACAAGGCAACTGTGTATATATGGTAATTTCTTGGAAATCTGATTTCCCATCTTTCCCCCGCTGGCGTACTTCACGAAAATATGCAAATAGACATTTTTATGATATCTCCAATCTTCCACTTTAATCACATCATATATGCCATTTGCTTGGTTCGTGTAGTTCCTGCTTGTAAAAATGTTTTTATGGAATGTCGCCTTGCAAATAGGCAATCAGAAATGAAAGAAGGTAACAAGTAGTACAAGTTTCTTTTTTTTCACCTCAATTTTTTCGTAAACAAGATCCTTGAAGTCCTTATTGGGAGATAGAGAGCCTCCATGAGGCGCTACGTTGGAGGAGCTACCAATACACGGCCCACCGCCTCCAGAGTAGCTGCTCGAGCCAACCGACAAGGATCCTGAAGTAAATGAGCCGTGACGTTCTCCATCTCCACCGCCTCCAGCTTCAGAGAACGTGTCACTAGTACCGCTTTCTCCTTCAGGCTGCTGCAAGAAATTGTAATGTAGACATAGATTTTAGAGAATCACACTTTCAGATGGCACTTGTCAATAAGGAGGTCACTGGATTCTCGATTCTCAACAAAAAATTTCTTTTTAAATCTTTGATAGTTCGCTATAAAACTCGGAATACTTTGGTCGGTCACGGAATGTTTGGAACTAAAGGGTCTTTTTCTTATAATATGCTCAGAAGTGGAATACCTGTTTTCAGAAAAGAAAAGACATTCTCCAGGCACTTTATTGACCTTTTTCTCATCCGTCTTTTCCTAGCCGCTTCTCCCACATGATACAAAAGTTCTATACTATAGACTTGCCCGAGTGTTTTTATTTTACATCACCTTGCGTCGATAAACGACAACAGGGGAGAAATTGCAGGAAAAACACTTGAACTTTTATGGGCTTCTCAATAAAAATCATATTTACTGGGATAAAGCAGAGAGCCGTATAACCACTCTTAATGGGAATCGTATTCCTACATGCAGCTACATTCTTGTTATACGAAATAGTTTTTTTTTATACCTTTTCAAACCGAAAAACTTCAAAATTAAGTTGATACACAAAAGGTAGCTTGCATACCAGTTTACTTGACAGTTTTGTATACTTGTCATGTCACGTTCAATAGACCAAATGCGTCCGAACGTCAAAGCCTGCTCATTCATTATGAATTTCTAGCTTCAGTATTATTTATGAGTGTTTTGCTTGTTTGTGTTGCAAACAGAAATTCAACCTTTTATACCCGTAGTAATTCTTACCAAATGGTTCATTGCATTTTAGCGGGTCGGTATTTGTCTTGAAAAGTTTGGGTTTCTGTATTTGTAGCGAAACGATTGTTACTTGAAATTGAAATTCTTGGTTTATAGGGTTTTGGTTACAAAACGGGTAAAGCCAGATCGTAGCCAAATTACACGCTATGCCAAAGCTGGACACTAGTGGCCATGATCAATATAATATTTATGCCATATTTATTTGAGATTTTGATTAGTTTCTGACAGTTTGACTCTATTAAACGAGGTTGATTATATACATACATAAGGAACGTTCTTTTTAAACCAGAATCCATGCTCAAGAATGTACAATAGACAGCATGTTGATGAAAACGGATGAAAACTGTATTTGTAGAAAGCTTTCAGTGAAAATATATATGAGCGAATGAACATGAAACCCTCAATTATATTCGTCATTCGTCTATAATATTTTGATATATGATATTAATGACGCAGCTGGGACTTGATGTCAACTTCTTGGAAACAAAATCAAAGTAAAAGCGTTATTCGTCCATGTATGTTGTTCCCACCGAACGATCCAGAATCATTGGCCTAAATCCCACTGTTTTTTTTGGAAAAACATAGACAACAATATTTTTCACAAGA
>JAANSN010003828.1:0-17080 GCA_036850665.1 Dicranocentrus wangi | reverse complement strand
ACCTATTGGAATTTATATTACAAGCATTTAGAACGTCATAAGAATGACAAGAAATTCGGCTATGACATGTTTGTGAGAATTTGTACAGAGGTCATTCTAAAAGAAAGAAACAGAATTTATATATAGTAAATCCTAAATTGCTTGAATGGTTACGACTGGAAATGAATTAAGGTATGATATACATATAATGGAATGATTATTAACAGTAACATTTGTGTACTGCTTATGTGTCATGGCGTTGATACCAGACGTTTTGTAATGTTTGATGCTTTTGGACACGTTAAATAAAGTTATTATTATTATTATTATTATTTGTAAACCGTTATCACTGGATCCTTTTCTGTGTTTTATTGACCGGATGATACATTAATATAAATAAGTTACTCACAACTTTAGCATTACTTAGTTAGATTGTGACATGGTATATATCTATATGTTCTATATTAATGGATATTTGTATGTATTTAATTGCTTACTGCACGAAGTAAATCTCCATCCCATATTATCATAGCGAATGACGAACTTGAGACAACAAGGAGTTATAACAACCACGTATATAAAATTGCTACGTTACCGGTAAAATTACTAAAGAAAACTAGGTGATGTATAATATGTATGTATTAAGGTATATCTGTGCAACTGTGAAGGTATGCATGTAGACATGTACAGTGCATGTACATATGTTCATGAAGCCCTAGGTTGTAGTATAATTATATTACTCAGGTATTAGTTAGTTTGCGAACATGACTTCACCGAAGATGTCGAGAGGTGGTGATATTATAGGAGATCAGGTGATATATATGTATATCCTTTGAATATATGTATATATTTCATTTTCTGATTATGCACTTGTAAATGTTTATTAATAGGTAGATGGTAGACGGTTTAATGAAAGGATCCAAGGGCTTCACTCTTACACAAGCTTTTAGTTTTTGACACGAGGTAATTGATATGTGTAAACTACATTAAATTATGTACTAGTTCTCTCCTTGGTGATGTAGTAGAAATAAAATTACTCAGCGATCAAATTTTACTTCAATAAATACGTCTGAGAGTATGTAGTTATGTAATCACTACTCTAAAAACCAATGCATTGCAACTATACTGTATTCGTGTTTACATACATATTTATGGTTTGTGTAAGACGATTCTCATCATAGGGCAAGTCCGTTTGACCTTTCCAGTCGTGGCTGGGGTTAGTGTGTTTAGAGGTAATGCTGGTTTGCATGCAGCAAATAGTTACATATGTATAAAAGCTTTTGTTTGTAAATAAACAAAAGTGTTTGTAATTTTATTTTGTATGTATGTTTTAATTATTGTTACATTTTGAATACCTAGTATATTCTTACTCTTGTTATAAATTTTAAAACGCATCTCTCCTGGTATCCACTCATATGAAATGATGTAAACATATACGTACATATCTAGTAGTAAATCATTGACTTTTGTGGTTTATTAACGACATTTAAATAAATATACTTATGCATGTGCTTAGAAAATTGATAACCTTGATTGATAAATTGATTGATGCATTCGTAACCTAATACCTGTAATTAACCGTATTTAAACCTACAAATTCATATGTATAAATCCGAAAATGACCCTGTAATTTACAAACTACCTGGTAAATTTGGGAGACTTGATTTGAGGAGGAGATTTGGTTTTCGTTTGAAGCATATACATACTATAGATTAATAAATAATAATTAGTGCCATAATTTAAAAAGGTCAACCACGAAATTCCAAACGGTTCCTCATTTAGATACATACTTAAAATCATAAGTACAAGTTTAGTACATTTGCATTTATGTATATTGTAGTGACTAATATTTCTTGAAACGCTGTATATCACAAATAGTTGCGCAGAAATATATATGTACTATGTATATTTCAATCGTCATTCAGATATAAAGGTTACATTCCTTTGCTAACTTGAGATTCTAACTTGATCAAATACATACATATTAGAAAGGAGTCGGCAACATAACTTTTGCTCTCGCGCTATTTCGCTTAGTTAACATGATATCTTGACTTGTGTCTCGTGTATGGGAAATTAGCGGCCACCGCTTTGGCATGTCAGCTGAAGAATTTGATTAATAATAATAATAATAATACTAATAATAACAATAATAGTAATAGTAGTAATAGAAAATATATTGTACAGTAGCATACGGGGCAGCAAATATACAGTAACCTTAAATTTAAAAGTAAGATTATCCGAGAAGTGAAATGGGTACGAACGCTATGGCACCGGATGTACTGGTTAACGGATTTGTTGGAATAGGAAAGAATTGGGGATTCTTAGATGCTCATCATCATGGACCTTACAACATTCCAAGAAATCCATTGGTCGGCAAAATGATGGATTACTGCACTAAGGGATTAAGGAATTTGAAAGGAAAAAGAGTATTTGGAATGAAGTTGACAAAACGTCATGGTCTTCGTATATTTCTATTGGTTAGTGTAGATACAAGTGATGTAGAACGAACGATTTTACGTAAAACATATGCTGAAGCGGTTAAAGAAACGCTCCAACTGATGAAACTTACGGATACTGCTAAGAAAGTTTTGACTTGCGAATGCTCAAGTAATACTTGCGTCAAAAGGTTATATGGTTGCCACAAGTGTGGCATAAAAACAATAGAATTGCTAAGCTTAGATATCGAAGAATTTGGTAGAAATTTTATGGCAATATTCAACTCAAACCTAAGTAATTATTACAATGATGTTAAAATCTGGCTGTGCGGTATTGACCTTGGCCCGTTGAATATAACCATTCAAAGCTACTGTGAAAAAACAATGGCATTAAAAATGGAAACTCTTGAAGAAGTTGCTCTTTACGTGGTAAACAAGTTTCAATCACCATTGGACTATGTCTACATGTGGCGAATAGCAAGAGCAAGTAACGAACTAATAGCAGGGAAGGATAGAGTCACAACTTTCTATCCATTATTTTTGGGTACAGTGGGAAACCATGTTATCGAACCAGTCGTTCAGGAAAGTGAGTATAATAATAATAATAATGAGCCAACAAGAGTGTTTATGAAACTAAGTTGCGATACACTACAATCGGTCCACTTCATGACTCCCGTCCAACTTCAGCAAACACTTTTGAGTGATTCAATGTGGCGCAATGTCAAAGGACACTTACAAGTTGCACAAATGGAACTAGGATTTGCAAACAAAATACGACACGCTATAGAAAGAGAAAGAAGAAGACGTAGAAATATTGCAAGATGTGAAATAATTTTTTCAATGCTAATGCCAAAATCCGATTGGTCCGCAAAAATTATGAGTAGTAATACTGCACAAATCACAAGTTGGAAAATGTTGTTTGAGAGAATCGAACTGGCGAAATTATTATACCACCTTGAGGATACTTTTATCCCTCTTGTAAACACACTTGAAAGACTATTGAGACATAATATTGAATGGCAAAGTTTCAGACCGTCACACATTGAAAGTTTAGAAGATATAAGGTTGGCTAGTATTTGCCAGTGTATGTTAGTATGGGGAATACATGGTGGTGCTGAGTGGAGCTGGACACAATACACGGGCATTTTTCCCGGTGAAATTAAACAACTATTGGGATTGCAAGAAGCTACTAAGTTAACGGAAGGTGTTTTATTTAGGAAACTAGATTTAATTCCTCATATGATAGTCGTCAAATCAGCAAAGCGCAATGACTCCCGTAAATTTATTGCATACGACGGACCTTGGATTGCCTTTACCTCGTGTCTCTTGAGACTGCAGCAATATGTCGGTGGTGACGATCATTTAAGACATATATTTAACTCACTGGAACAAATTTCGGCACATCGGGACCACGCTGAAGTTGCAAAAGTTCATTTAGCTGAATCGTTTTGGACCATTCTAACTAAACTGGCTTATCAGAATCGTTTGCATCATCGTGGGAGTACAAATCTTGTAGGAGTAGCAAATATTCAAGAAATTGCTAATGCAACAACAGCCGAAAGCATGGCAGCACATCCATTTTCGACAGCAAGATTTATTAGATGGTGCTGTAATGACAAAGCATCTCGTTCAACAGTCAAAGCCTTTTTGTCTTGCGTAGAGCATGTACATCATTCCCAAATAAGTTTCGAAAAATGGAAAATGGAGCTTTCTCAGCGGATTGAGACCCAGTTGTATGGAACTAAGAAGGAAGCGCTTGTCTGTGGACCCTCGTGAATTATTTTAACAAAACCACCAATTGGCAATTAATGCCAATACTAACCGGTTACGAGTTTCTACACTTTGAAATTTACTGGGTGAATAAATAAAACACTATTGCAGCAAGGCGCTTGTAGTATGTATAACATGGTATTACGGCATGCATGATCGAATATATTACATATTATGTGACTTAGGTTTTAATAAAATGTTATTTGATTCATTAATTTTCGCATATACATATTCAGCTTAGTGTACTATAATAAATCATACATGCCAATTAATGTTGTAAAATTAGGTGAAATTTTAAGATATTTTTTAATGATGACAAACAAACCAGGTTTATATGTATTTAAGGGTTGCTAATTTAAAATAAAATTATTACTTATTGGTTTATGCATTAAGTGCATTTAAAAACTGTAACAAATTGTATATACACATTCATTAATGCTAATAATCAAAAATGTAATTGGACCACAACATATGTAAAAATCAAATGTACGTGGAATAAGGAATATGAATACATATGTTCAAACTCAAATACATATACGTATATAAATATGTATTCGAATAAATCAAGGCATATTCAACAAATATCTGGCGATTTGTAAACGTTTTACTGTGTGTGAGATAATATACACAGATGTATACACATGCATGCATGCATATTTGCTTTAAAAATACTATTATAACGGAGGTTGAAATAAATTAGTAGGAATGCACACGTAAAGGGTGACAATAACTCGACTCCGGATTTTTAAAATGAAATAATTTAGTCATTTTAGCATCGATACAGTAGCAGATCCTTTTTTCGAAGCTTGCCGTTACTTTTTTCAACATTTCCAGTGATATGCCTTCATTTTCCTTCGATTTTGCTCTTTTAGCTCATCAATCGATTGTAGCCGACGACTGTATACGCTTTCTTTGAGATAGGCCCAGAGAAAAAAGTCTGCAAGTGCTAAATTGGGGGATCATGGAGGCCGCGAAGTGGCTCCATATCGGGATATGGGGCGATCCGGAAACAGTTCCCATTCCGAGAAGGTGTCTCCTGTAAACACTTTCGGTTGGATAGTCAAGGCCCCCATTTCATGAAATTTCGAGATAAATTTTTTGGAAACAGTTTTTGGGAAAAAATTACCACAATCGGGCTACCAATCATTGTTACCAGTAACAAATTTCAACGTTTCAACAAAAAACTTGTCCCACAAGAGGGTTCCAAAATTTTAAGGACTTTTGGGGTTATCTGATGCATGCGATGATTTTTAGAAATCCAAGATCTTTATCTTTAATATGTATATACGAAAAATAAAGTACGTTCTAAAATGAACAAACTATTTCGTTTTAAAAATCCGGAGTCGAGTTATTGTCACCCTGTATATGTAATTTTTATAAATTTAGTATCGTATGATTTCCTGTTAATACAAATTAAACTTCTTTGAATGCATATTGCTTTCCTTAAAAATACACTTAATTATGAATTTTTTAAAACAGTTTGGTAGCTTTTTTTGAAGCTTTGTGTGCTGTATAGCATACGTTTGACGAAACGGATAAAAATCTTCGATGGCTAAAACACGATGATTTTTCACGCTTGACAGATTATACACAAACGGATGGATAATAACGTCTGTTAAATCGTGCAAAATTAAAATTATTTGGTTAAACCTTCTGGCAATACATACTGCCAACAGTTTGAAGGTGTAGGTTTAGCAAAAACAAAGGCTGCCGGAATGAAAGGCATACACAAACCATGTGCGAACTATATGATGACTGCAACAGTGTAAACACTTCTTGTGTAAACACACACACTGTGTGTAGTAAAGCTAACAAATCTAGTCAACCAAAAGATGACACATATATGTAGTCAGAATACTTGTCTATAAACTTTTCATGATTGTGTATACAAGCAGTACAAAGTACTTTTCCTAATATATATATATTATATGTATGTATGGATTTTATTTGTGGGTCTCCCACCGTCCCGCTTACTTATGGGGGGACAAATTCGTATTTTTCTCAGTATCATTTATGTACTGTTTTTGGCTTCTGCATATTGCACAACCTCTAATTTTGTGGGCAGTAAAAATATTTGTAATTTCTAATTATTACGATTATATATACATATATTACGGTTATACGGTTACGGCTATATATTATATAATTACGGTTAATGTATATGCAAAAGAAAGAAATTGAGTAGATTGGGGTGCAAGTTAAAGTCAAAATGTTTTTGTATTTAAAGTTAAACAAGTTTCACAGCTTTGCACACATCCCGTTTATCATACCATCATCAATTCAAACTAGTGTCGTCAGTTAAAAAGACAAATTGTCGTAACCAGATTAAAACCTTAATAACGTTCACGTAATACAGATTTTTACGTGTCCAAACAGGAGATTTTCCGACCATTCAATCCATGAATGCAATTTTAGAGGAATCTTTTTGTCTCATGCCAGGGAACATGTTAAATATACCTTAGAAAGGGTGTGTATATGTTGAGGTACGCCTTTTGAACATTGATATGCTCGGTTGAGATAGGTTGGTTTAATAAGTGCACAAAAACCTAGGCATTTGACAATTTTGTTGGTTAAGTTAACGTTAACAATAAAATGTCAGAAGTATTGCAACGGTCGAGAAGGATATGGATAAGGTAGAAGATACAAATGAGATATTTGTATCCTGAAGTGACTGTACAACTTGCATAAATATCTCGGGTTTATCCTCTTTAAACCGGTTTTACCGGTTTGCATCCTAAAAATACAAGTGGCTTTACAACAGGCATCTCGGTTTTACGACAGGTATCTTGGTTTTACGACAGGTATCTGGGTTTGACGACAGGCATCTTGGTTTTACAGTTGGCAGTTTGCATCTTGATTGTACACTTGGCATTTTTTGGTTGTACCTATATCCAGAAAGTAGACGGGGTTTTACAGTTAGTATCTTGCGATTTTGAACATGAAAGGTCAAGCAAATACGCTTCACAACCCGAACCATTTTTACACCTTAAATGTCTTGGCTGGACAGTTTGCATTCCAAAACCCAACATGGTTGTACAGCTTTTGCTCTGGTGGTAGAACATGCTCTAATTGTGCAGTTTGCATCTAAACATTGTACAAAGTCATAAGAAACTCACGGTATGATATCAGGTTTTCATGTTTTTGAAGCTTACATCTTGAATATGCAAAGTATTGCTATTGCAGTACTAAGTTGTGTATCAATGGCTTAGCGATAGCGTTGAATTAATTTTATTTAGTTAAGATTATATGCAGGATTCATTATATGTATCTAGTATTAGATTGTGAACTAGGTAGACTTGTTCATGAATGATATGCGGAAATGTATATTTAATGCAAGTATGTACGTATGTAGTTAAAAAGATGTTTTTGCTCATAGTCAAATAAATCAAAATTTTACCCGGCGTTGTCTTAATTACGCTACTAAAAAACGGTATAACTATTTAGGTCCATCAGTTTCCTTCATTTTTTGGAACAATTATAATCTTCTAACCCAAAATTTCTTCAAAACTAGTGTTTGTCGTGGCATACGTGATCTGGCTAAGGGAAAGGAAAGGCATATGTTACAACTACTAAATACAAACACATATAGTGGTGATTTCATTTTGAATCAAAAAGTTTCACAAACAGTACGTGACACACGTTTTCAGCATTACTCTGAGGTATTAGGGAAGTTACGAAGCCTGTGTATTGCGACGGTGATTATGCTACAAGTACAATCACAATATTGGATAATAGATTGATGAGGTAACGCCTGCATTCAACTTCAATGTATGTATTATGATTATGAAATGTATTATGAAACTCTAAAATTGAAAAAAACCACTTTATTATAATACATCACAGATACTTTCTTAAGATGACCTAGAAAAACGTTGGCATTTTAAATACAAACTTCCCTTTGTTCTTTTCTTTTCTAGATTTTACAATTACATACATATTGAATTCAGCATGACAAAACCATCAACTCTAGCATAGACGATAATCATACAAGCCTGATGCAAGTAAAAGTCAATCAACGTGGAATTGGCAGCAAGAGCATGGAATCTACAAAACCAAAGCAAACTTTTACTGTATCTGGTAATCGGCTCCCCTATTCTAAAATAAAAAATAATCCACATGCACAAGCAGAAAGTAATACTTTACAAATACATACATACAAACTTACGAGCATTCTTAGATATGGTAGTGTATATATTTCTTGGTAACCTGCCTTATTTAAATTAAACTTTGATTTAATAAAATAAAAAATACATATTTATATATGTATGTACCTGTTTTATGTATTGGTATGATGTGTCATTTATAGATGCCGATGGAAAGTTTGAAGAAACATTGCGTAACAAAAAAAATCTCAGATTGGTAGATGTCAGTATCTTAAAATCGGAACTTATGGAGATAGAACGATCAGTTCTTTCGCATATCAGTACAAACAACGAAGTTAAAGAAAAGTGGGAAAAAGGAAAACAAAACGCGGAAATCTTGGCAAAACTCGTACAAAATAAAAAACGAGAAGTTGCAGAAGCAAGAATAAATGACAGTAGCTTAGCTATAGTAAATCAAGCCAGGACCCGTTTCGGGGAATCTCAATTTTTGCGCGTACTTGGTGGATTAACGGAGTTGCTAGGTGCAGCTAAAACAGCAGACACATTCCCTAGCGACAAAATGGAAACCCTTATTAAACAATTTGTGTTGGAAGTAACAGGTAAATACCTTATTATATACATATCTGTACATATATAAAAACTAATTTATACAGCAAAACATGTGCATACATACATTTTGTAAGTATGTGTTTGTGTGACAAAAGACAGAACTAGAGCTTTCTTTACACTTAATCGTAGTGTGAGAGTATGCGGCATAAGGGTTCGGTTCTCGATCGCCCAGATATTTTGCGTGTGTGTAATTTAGTGCAATAAGAGCGAATATCTACTTCTATAAGAGTGTGTTTGTTGTGTTATGAGTATGTAATATGTATATAAAGACATTAAAATGTGAGCGTAAGAAACGTATCAAGTATTCTAATCATTTTACATAAAATGCAATTTTACGATACTTACGACTACATTGCCTGTTTTTATTACCTAGTCTAGCACTAACCGCAATTTGGAAATATTGTCGCGTCATGTTTAGTATTGACCCGAGACTGCCTTATATGCGAGTCTTATAACAATATGATTGAATATACAAAAAATATACAAACGTATGTATGTTTTTATATAAATTGAAAAATCAAACCTGTTAAATTATATACATACATCAAATAACTCCATATACATAAATGTAGTTATTGTAATGTATATAAACATACATATTATACATATATGGAAATGTGCAAACGTGTACTTGTATACCTATGGATGTAACTTGTTTTTTATGTTGCGAGGTGGAGAAATTAAGGATGATTTCAAGATGGAAATAACGAAAGAAGGTAAAAATGTTTAAAAATAGATTAATACTTGCAAATTTGTTCATGTTTTAAATGCGTATGTACTTTTAACATCAAAATTCTTTCGTTTCAGAAGCCCAACTGTTCATGGAACACTGTACACGGGTGACCATAACTGAGCCCATGTCAGTTACCGCTCAAAGCAACTCTTTAACATTAGGTAAGATATCCTTATGTACAAATAATGCTTACATGGATATAGATTCAAATGTGAGGAAATGGTAACGTATGTTTTCAATTTTGTTTTTCAATAGATACATCAGTTAAGCGAAAAGTAGGAAACGTAATTAATCAGCAACTTCTGAAGCCTGACATTTTGTCGAATATTAGCCCATCAATTTTGGAAAAACAACAAGACAAACATTTACCGGATGCAGCGAGCTTAGAGGACGAAAAGGCAATAGACAATGTTTCAGAAATCCTGATAAATATGGAGTGTGTAAGCAAGGATGTTTCAGTTGGAGTTACTTTGAAATTACCGCTTGCTACCGGTGCTGATATTGCAAGTACAAATACGGACGCCAATGATAACATCAAAGCAGATTGTTATCAATCAAAAACAGACGAATCTTATTGCAAGAAAGTTGATAAATCAAAGTATATATGTGAAGGCGAAGAGGCATAGTATAAAATAGTCAAAATGTTCTGGGACACAAACAAAGAATTATTCATTTACATATTCAATTTATAATGGTTTAAGTAATGTAGATTAATGAACTAAATGTCTACACTTGCACATTTGTAATATGTATGCTATCATGTCAAAACAATGTTTGTTTTATATAATTATATATTTCGTATGTATTGCCATGACAATTTGTACATAGTTGTACATAGGATTCGCGTTTTAGTTATGTAGATTTATATCATGATAAAGCTGGTTAAGTGGTGCTGAATCTGGTGAAGAACCAAAGCTCAATCAACTTCTATGGTAAGACCATAGACTAGCGTATATGTATGTACAAACTTTTACACTGTTACCAATATGTATTAAATTAGAGATTTGTAGTGGCAAATAACTGCTTAAGCATTTTAACATAACATAATTTATTATTCTACTGTGCGAAATGCGAAATCATTATTTTGTTATTGTGCTTCAGAAAATTGGATAACTTTGACGAAATTTGCATTTTTTCAGTATGTAGATACATGTTAATGTATGTAAATGAGTTTTCATGAATGGGGAGGCATGTAATTCGATGCAAATGCATGTTAATGTATGCAAATTTGAGGCTCGGCTATCCAACGTTATTTTAAGAAACACAATATCTTACGCATGCACAATATATATATTTATTAAGTGCCAATCAGATTGAGGCACTTATTGAAATTGCAATGTCTGCCTGGCCTGCCAGCCCAAAACCGTTACTGTTTAATTTTTGTCTTACTGTCACATAAAGTGACTCAGAGTGAGATGTACAATGCGTATGACAACATAAAAACAATAACAATACATATTGTTATATTACAGTATCATAAGTTATGTGATATGTCAATCAGCAGGCATTTGAACACTGGTTAACATGGTGGCAACATTTTGAAATACTTCGTAACCGTTTCAACAGTACGACGTTTTCGAATTTTTTAACCATGACAGGTCAAGTGGGGTATCAATTGACAAATATTTGTGCACTGATATTAACGTAAGCACTCACTTAACAACCAAGCACTGCAATTCATGTATAGCTACTCTTTCCACTAAATTACATACACATACAAGAACTCACGTAGCAAATATCGCACACTTTATGCTTTGACTTCATTCATTTTATGATCGGCACTTATCTATCCCAATTAATGTTTTTATTGTAATAAATGATGATACACCATCACTAGAAACCATTGTAAAAGATTAAACACTTTCCAGTCCACATCTTAAATTCCAATTGAAACCCAAGTTTGAGCTCATCTACATATTTGAATGCTATTAACACGCAACGCTGAGGCTGTCAACACTTATATAACGTCAACGTAAAATGCAAGTCTGACCGGTTTATGTATATGTATGATGATCCTGAAATATCTGAGTATCGTTCGACTCAAACTCTATTTTAATTAACTTTATCTCTCTACGATTGTCTCAGGTTCCCCTAGCAAGAGTTAAGGAAGTTTAAAACTCGAAAATCTTGAATTAAAGGAATCCTTTGCACCTCATGACAAAAACATTGTACCTTAAAAAAAGGTCTTGAATATCTTTAATCTCTAAAACCATGCTCGGTTGTGATAGGTTAGGTTAACCAACTTATCCCAACCGAGCATGATTACCCAAACCGGTTATAAGAGTTGTCGACTGGAATGTGTCGACCAGCGGGGGTAGGACTGTCGACTGGCAGGGAGGTGGCATATTCAATTTAGAGCATTTGCATGCGATTATTAAGATGGCAAAGTTAGATTTTTTCGAAATGCTTCTTAATTGAGCCTTTAATTTATGCAAAGGTTGCACCAGATGTGACCTTTCGTCAGCTGGCATGCCCCGTCCTACAGTAACTCGAGCTGAAATGTCACACCCAGAGCAGGGTCCAAAATTCTGTGACTTACACTTCTTATACGATGACCGATGACTGTTACTCCGCGGCATAACTACTTATGCTGCTTATACACAACGGTAATTCGTGAAAACATACACTACATATACATATACATATGTACTTAAGCATGCATGAAAGTGGAAAAACGTTCAAATTTTAATTTTCAGAGACACGAACGTCTACCCATGTTGCTAACCAATTAATCCGCTTTGTTGGAGAAAAATGGTTACTTGCCAAAAGTGGCATTCACTAGTTACGTTGATAAATTGATCTGTTTTGTGGCGCAAAGAGTATCATGCTCTAAAATCAAGCAACTAATTCAAGCTACATACAGAATATGACTTGTACGACCACCGGCGAATACAACACAGCTGCTGGCCTCAAAAAATATTTACTGCATACGTTTACTAGCTGATCCGCTTAGTCTACATTCTAAACTAAAAAAAATTAAATGGTTTAGCATGGTGTTATGCTCTATTGTGGTTACTTGGACTATAGGAAAAAATAAGAAGAGGCAATCTAGTGGATTTAAGATCCCCAAGGATTAAGGTATACCCAAGTGTGTTAATACAAAATAACGTGTGCCACGGGAGAATGCAGCATTTTTTCCTTGGCTCAAGTCGAATTCACTACAGTTTGATTTGTTCCGCGGAGAACGTGGCATTAGCTTCTTTGCTCAGGTAACCGTTACTAGTTATACATGCCACGTTATACATACATCTTGTTCATTGCCAATGCAATGATAGCATTTGGCTTTGGCTCAAGTCATATTCGCTGCTTACATTTACAAAATGGTATGTGGCACGAAAGAATGCAGCAATAATTTCTCGGCTCAAGTAAAATTATTAGTTGTATTTACAGTTTGACTTAAAGCTCGATCAAGCTGGCATAGGGTTCTTGGCTCAAGTATCATTCAATACTTACAGTTACTATTTGCCTTGCCCCACCGCCGAATACCGAACAGCTTATTAGCTCATGAAACATTCACTAGTGATTATATGTATTTACAGTTTGACTTATTCGAATGAGAAAATTGTATTAGCTTCTGAGCTCAAGATACATTTGTTGCCACATTTGCAGCCTCCCTTGTTTCGCCTACGAAGACAGCATTTGCTTTTGGTTCAGGAATGCTTTACTGGTTATACTTACAGTTTGACCTGTTCCTCGCCAATTACATAGAATTAGTCTTGTCATTTTATTTGAACTATTTAGTTGACTAGTTCATACAAAAATTTGCTTTTATTTTACACAATAGAGTTGTGCGCTATGCTCAAGTTAATCTATACTTCTACTTTCAAAATTTCAATTATGACGCTAGCAAACAACACAGTTGTCGTGGATCAAGATACATACATACTGTGCTTCTGAAAATAACGTTGGATAGCTGAGACAAAATCTTGCATTGGTCTGTGCGTAGATGCATGCAGATGAATTTTTGATGAATGTATAGTATGTATGCATTTAAATCAAATCATAGGTCTCGATGGCGTGCGGTTCCAATAATGCTGACAATGAGTTTCCTTCAGACCATGTATCGTTGCTTTGGGAAGTACCAACAAACGATCGTTTCTGTACCACATGTGGATATCGTATGGTAAAAGCTGTTCTAAAGTATTATGGAAAAAGTTGCATTAACTGCGAATTTATAATCAAAGGTCGTTTTGAATTTGACGGTTTCTGGCATCGATGCTCTAATTGTGCCAGATGGACTAAATGTGCATACGAAAAAACTTAACTTTCTTGTTGCGATTTATACTCTTATTACTGTGGGAGGGAAAACACTAAGACATTGACAACCACTGGGTTCAGGATGGGAAACTCTTAACCCTAGGACCCGAAACCGCTGTTGCCCCCCGACCCGACACCCTCTCTTACCCAAAATCGCGACTTAGCTTACTTAGCTTATGCTTTGCGTTAATAGCTACCCCTCTGCATATAACTGGCTGTCCCAATGCCATCTGTTCTTAAGTACACACATTCCCACATTGACACATTGCGTATTAAGACTATATTAGGTGTCAACGTGGGAAGGGTTTATGGGGCAGTCTGAGTTACTTTTCTCAATACATTTACAAAGCGAATTTTGATTCTTTTTGTGCAAACGATCATATTTTAAAGGTAGAACGGCCATTTTAAATTCCGAGCTGGACGAAATTGTCAGAAATCTGAAGATTACGAAAATGTAAAAATTTGACAGATTCAATAAAAAATTTTTAATATTGTTTAATTATTTTATATTGAATCTTCAAAACTTTTACATTTTTGTAATCTCCAGATTTCTGACATAATTTCGTCCAGCTCGGACAACATACGACCTTAACACCAATTCTCATTCTCATTGCAATTCTCATTGCATTGCATTGCCTCATTCATAATACTTTTACACGCTTACACGTAAGTGCAAACGTTGAATATCAGGTGTCAAATAACCGTTATTAAATCAAAACAAATTTCTGCCAAGTTTGTAAAAGTATTATGAATGAGGCAATGCAATGAGAATTGCAATGAAAATGGGAATTGGTGTTAATACGCAATGTGTCAATGTGGGTATGTATGTACTTATTGGCATTGGGACAGCCGGTTACATGCAGAGGAGTAGCTGTTAACGCAAAGCATAAGCTAAGTAAGCTAAGTCGTTGCATTGGGACAGCCGGTTACATGCAGAGGAGTAGCTGTTAACGCAAAGCATATGCTAAGTAAGCTAAGTAGTGATTTTGGGTAAGAGAGGGTGTCGGGTCGGGGGGCAACAGTGGTTTCGGGTCCTGGGGTTAAGAGTTTCCCATCCTGAACCCAGTGGTTGTCAATGTCTTGGTGTCTTTCCTCCCACAGTACTACAATGTAATAAATAAGAAATTGGTATATGTATAGGTTTTTATAGGATAAATGTAAAAACCATATGTAGATACTTATGCACTAAATCATGCTTAAATCGCACGTCTTGGTTGACTTGGTTTTAGTTGGTGAGAGATATTGTTCCATATGTGGTAAACTAAACGCATATTTTGACCCGAACAAGATGAAACAATGGGAACTTGCTGCGCAAAATAAGCTGGTGCGGTGGCAGAAAACAAACAACGGGAAGCAGAGGAAGAGCGTTCACTCATTAAGGCTTGCGAGGCTGTAGAGAAGAGGCACGGATCGAACGGAATGCTGTTGAACTCAAATGCAAATCCATACTCGTGTACATATAAATACGTCAAAAACTTGCTAGGTGGTGGTTGGTGATAATATAATTGTTGCTTTAACTGTCAAGTCGAGGTAGATATACTTAGAGCGTACGACATGGTTGTACATATATACAGGCATATGAATTTGTATTCATAAATTTTTACACAAAAAAGCATTTTTTGCAAACTATTATCAAACATACTTACTTACTTAGTGCTCATGTGGATTTATACATATATTCGTATGTATGTATGATCATTTGAAGAATATGTATAAAAACACATTCATATTTCTATTTAATAATATATGTAATACATATCTTTAATCAACATATATAAATATATGTAATACATAGGTGTAATGCGGTGGGCATGAAAGAAATTGTGTATATTAGAATGATTACTAATACATATAACAATATGTATTTCCATTGTACAGAAAATTGTTAAAACATACCCGTCATTTGGAAAATTGGGTACAAGTTAGAGAATGCGTGTTGTCTCACTCAGTACGTGTACATATATAAATTGGTGTATACATATATGTAATTGTCAATAACTATTTACTGTATTTAATACATACATATACATATGTACAATTCATAGCGATATACGTAATTGTTAGATTATAGGTTGAATGGATTGGTGTATCAATTGTGTAATTTGTAATACTAGCAAACACATTTACCTGTAATGTCCGATTTTGTCCCTCAGTTTAATTTTGAAGAGTTTTTCATTCCAATCCTATGCTATAAAAGAATACCGGCTGTGTGTGAGTGTGTCCGTCACAGATTAGCTGACTCGGCTCAAGTAATTTTGGATAGTAATTTTGAGAATTTAAGCCGAGCAAAAAAAGGTTGCTGCTGGCTGACGAGAAAAAGTACCTGCTAAAATTGACCTGTCTTGGGTGGTTGCTATTTGAGTTTAAAAAAATAAATAAATCCCCTCTGTCATCTTATGCAATACATACTATTAAAGAATATCTTCTATAAGTAAATCCGTCACAAAGTTTATCTTTTGTTGGGATAAGGGGAATTCATAATGAAGCAACCTTACTAAATTGGGGAGTATTGACAAAAGTTCAATTCCTATACATATCTGAATGTGGAGATGTACCTACGGTGCGGTACGGTGCATCAGCAGCAGCCACCACTCATCCTATTCGAATGTACATTGTACCTATCCGCATCTGTAATGAATTTTGTGGTGGTTTCATACACACACTTATCGCGGCTACAAATATTTAGCCAGTATTCAGAGAGTATATTTATGCATGTTGATTGACTAACCCTGACTAGTTTTAGCTTTTTTAACCCATGAACGGAAACGACACTCAAAATGCCTATTTCTAAAGGGACCACTTCACCTATATCACAATCGCCCTCGATCACGCGCCTTCTTGGAGTTCAGAATGAGCAAGAGGTGCAAGACACTCGTCGTCAGGATAGTAGTGCTGCTGGAGATGACGATGATGACATTTTACGGTTGCATGACGCTGTGTGCGAGGAGGATTTAGACGAAATCCGGGATTTGATTAAGGAAGACGATGGAAAGTTGGTGTTGCATCAGGATGCTGATCAAAACACCCCATTACATACTGTTTGCCTTCGAGGTGAGATAACACTTGATTTTGATTAAGTAATAATAATTAATAACAATGAATGTAACGCGACGCTTACTTATATTAAACCACTTTCACCAGATTGCTAATTGGGTGCGGTCACACACTTTGTGATTTTTACGTTGAATAGGTGA
>JAANSN010003827.1:0-17080 GCA_036850665.1 Dicranocentrus wangi | reverse complement strand
CAGCAGGGTAGTTGTGCCTACTGTTAAATTATGCATGTCTGCAAAATAATAATAATATACACACAGGTCATGTATTATTTCTTCTTTCCAGAGCTACAAAATATATCCATCAAAAGGAAACTCGCTCCTGCCGGACTCGACTGGAGTAGCAGTGCTAGATGCGTTTTCTTGTAGTCCTTTTGAAATTTTTCAAGAGTTTTACGTGCATGTCGTGTGCTAGCCGCTTGGGCACGAACGAACGGCATAGCTCACAGCAGTAGCGGATACATTTTTTCTTCGTGTTAGTGAAACCCCAGAATAGGTTGCATTTAACAAACACGTAGAGAGAAACGTCGTCGTAGAACCTACTTGTACGACGTTTTTTCTTCTCTCTTCTCTTTCGCACTTCCTTAAAATGTACGCGGATGTAGTATCTAACGCCTTTCCTCAAGGAGATTTCCTTGGATAGTTTTATTTTTCTACACAAGGAAGAAAGGGGACGAAGGCTTTATGCGGAAAGTGAAACGGAGTCATGAGCCGCTGCTGCTGCGAGTCTCTTTTAGGTTGGATATACGAAATGAGCATTGAGCGTGACATGATATCCGTCCGTTTACTTCTTTTTTTTTCACCGTCAACCCGTCTTTCCTCACTTGTCCCGGTTTTTTCTCCTTTCCTGTTTTTCCCCCCACTCGCCCGCCACCAGCCAGCCACCACGGCCAACAACAAAAGAAAAACGCGTGTGCTAGTTATTTTTTGGGAGTGTTTTTCTCAACTTTTCTCAACCGTGCCAGTTAATTTCACTTTTCCAAACATCAATTCCTCCTGCTCCATTTTCACTTTTTAGCCCTTTTTTCCAATTTTCTTTCCATGTGAAATGGAAAAAACAACATGGGAAACACAAGCAGGGCTCGTACAAATCCATCTGGTGAGGGAGTAAGTGGGTGCTCCTTGGAAAATTAAATGAGAGAAGAAGAAAAAAGTAGTTTGTTGGCGTTGGCTGACGTTGACGGAGACTAGCCAATCGCCAAAAATCAAGGTCGACACAAAACAAATGCAGGATGGTGTTTTTCTTTGCTGGATTAGCATCACAAGAGGGAAGCTAAAGTTGAGGTAAAAGTAAGAAAGAGGTTACGTCTTGGGAAAAAATAGTGTGGAAGTGAAAAGTCAAAAAAGTGGAAGAATGATTGGTTACGTTACGTGTGCTGTGCTGGTTCACATGGAACACGGGCCGATATAATTATAATTGTTGTTGTTTCGAGTTGTCCATTTTCTTTCCAAGATTGAGACATGCAAGCAAGGCAAAAGGGAACGGTGCGAAACGGATTATTGAGTGTGGTTGATGGAAACGGTGACCTTCAAACCAAAAACCAAACGAAAAACGAGGAAACTGATTATTATTATACGGCTGCGGCTGGCTGACAAGAAAGTTTGGATACATGAGACTACACGTGGACTTTCACATTGGTTGGATACTATGCTGAATGCTTGTGCAAATCTTTTTGAATTTGCAATGTTTGACCTGACCGGTAATAAGCGAAATATAACGTTTCCTAACATTCACAATTAAACGCTTATACAGTGCGAAAATAAACCGACCTGTACGTATACACGGTTTTGGTGGTTTATGGAAGAAATAATATCGGCACTGAAGTACACACCAACCAACTATGATAAATTGATGGAAACGGTGACCTTCAAACCAAAAACCAAACGAAAAACGAGGAGACTGATTATTATTATACGGCTGCGGCTGGCTGGCAAGAAAGTTTGGATACATGAGACTACACGTGGACTTTCACATTGGTTGGATACTATGCTGAATGCTTGTGCAAATCTTTTCGAATTTGCAATGTTTGACCTGACCGGTAATAAGCGAAATATAACGTTTCGTAACATTCACAATTAAACGCTTGTACAGTGCGAAAATGCAACCCGACCTGTACGTATACACAGTTTTGGTGGTTAATGGAAGAAATAATATCGGCACTGAAGTACACACCAACCATGATAAATTCGGTTCAGTCAACGCTCAAACATTAATCATCCAGAATTTCTGGTTTTCCAAAATCGGATAAAAAGGTTTATTATTTACCAGTCATTTTTTTCCAGAATAAATTTTTCTCTCCAAGTTTACCCTTCACCAACCAACCTACCTACACGCCTCCGCAAACCAAAAATTCCTGCAATCCCAAAAAATATTATACCTAAAATGCCCTTTTTTGTCAACAGGTTACTCTTCGCGAAAGATTTACGACTTTGGTTCTCGCTCTTTCAGCCCCGCATAACACTCCACAATCCACATCTCGTGTAAAACTTCCATAAAGATTTTCTTTCCAACGAACACAATCCGTAAGGAACTTGTACTGATTCCGCTCTCTCTCTCTCTCTCGCTCTCTGCGCCACAAAATAATGATGGATATAGGTCAGAGAAAAATGTCAATCAATCAATGCTCCTCTCCTTGAGATTTTTACAGTCGCGGGCACGACGCTACCTTGGCTGCATAAGATTAGAGACCTGGGGATAAGAACAGAAAAAAAACTGTTATACTTGCGCCAACACTGGGAGTATTTTGTGGAAATCCGTTATTTTCCCTCCATCATAAAGAACTACAAAATCGCATTCAAGTTGTGCACCGGGTGTGTGCACTCGCCACCACCACCACTCCACTTGTTTCAACCACCATTCATCATTTTTCCACGTATGCCAGCGAAAGCAGAATAATATATTTTTGCTCGGGATTTCAAACTAAAGGAGATCCCAACCTTTTAGAAAATTCCCGTTTTTCGCCATGTGTATACAGAATAACAGAAGAAGCCCACAAAACGGTGTAAAGTTAATAAACGGGGCAGGTCATACAAAAAAAGGACTGCGGAGGCAACTAACATTTTTTCTTCGTCTTGTCTCGCTTGGTTGTCATTCAAGAGAGAGAGAGCGAGAGAAAAAAAAATCAAGAAAATCGTGTCGCACCGCTTTCTCGCTCTATCCTTCCAGGAAATACACATCTCCTCACACCAGAGATTATAAGACCCTCTATACGTTCTATTAATAATGTATCAAATAATGTGGGTCACACAGCAGCACTGAAAGTGAAAAGGGTCCTGAAATGAGCAAAAAAAAATTTCCCTTATTTGTGTACTGGACACGTAGCCATCCGCACCCTGAAGCACTGTTTCAAAAAAAATGGTTAGCTTTAAAAAAAAAGGCGTATGCTCCTCTCTCTCTCTCTCTCTCTCTCCTCTTCCGAATGTCAGGATGAACTCAAGATTAACCCGTTCTTGAGCAAGTGTAGTCTCGATACGTGATAAAACGTGTGTTTTCACATCCGCCCTATATACGTGCTGGAGACAAGTCGGATGTCTTGTTTTGACTGATATCATCCGCTTCCCCTGATGAATTTTTTTTACCCCACTCCATCACAATATATATATATATAGCCGCTTAGTGTATAATCGTCACAAGAGAAAGACGGAGATCGTTTGCCCTTAGGGAATTAAATCATCTTGGCTCGGAAGAAGAAGAAGAAAAAAATCTTTTGTACAAACTATAGGAGCTTATTGCCGTATATAGGCAGCAGTGGTGAGCTGAGGTTTTGATATCATGTTAGGATAAATGTACCTAAAGTAAAGAATGGATGTCATCATCACCACCACCACCACACCACCATCCCGTCGTCGTTCTCGTCATCCTCACGATCATCATCTTTTTTCAAGAACGTCATGTGTCAGAGTAATCATTCTTGTCATATGTCATATCACTTTGTACTCGGGCCCGGCCATAAGGGGAAGAGAATGTGTATGAATTTGTACTCAGTTTTCTATTCTCCTCACCGGGAAAATAAAACGGGTACATTATGGCTAAAAGCCTTTTTTCACTCCCAGATATTCTTGCTTACACAAACTAAACACACGCCGCGGCGGCCACGGCTCGCGGTGGCGGCGGCATTTCATGTAATGTAACTAATGGGCAACTGAATGGACAGTGCACTCATCCCGCTAACGGGGCTGCCCCTATCATCTTCATCATTTTTTCTGCCCATTCTTTCCCCGCAAATAAAAAGTATTATATGGTTATTGCACTGTCATTGTGTGTGCCATAAGAATGAGTGCACATTAAAAAGATATTTTTATCGGGGACAATGTTCCTAATGTGGAACTGGATGGTGGTGGTGGTGGGCATGTGATATGATGATAACTTTTTGGAGCAATAAGAGTTCCGAGTGTGAAAAAATATGTGCTCTTTTGCTGCGGTGAGAGCAGAGAGAGAGGCAAGAGCTGTGTGTAGGTTTTTGGGTTCGGATAGGGAAAATAAAGTTGGTATAGGGAGAAAAGGGGGAAAAAAGTTGGGGGTTTTTACGTTTGCAGTGGTGCTACTGGTGCTAGTGCGATTTTGGAAGGGGAAATGTGAAAAAACAAGTTTCTTTTTTTGTGGTTCTAAGATGCGGATATATATGGGAGTGATGACGATGCGGATGAAAAAGTGGACAAAAAAAGTTTGTCCACGCCATATCCTTGTGCACTAGCGCTGCAGTTTTTTTCCACTTTACATGTACAACTTGTAGTGGGAGCGTGCTTAGTTGGGAATATTGTGTCACTTTGGTTGTCACTACCACACAATTTTGATTCTGGGAGAGGAATGGGAAGGGCCGTGTTTCGTTTGCTCGCTAGTTTTTTTTTTTTTTTGCAAAAGTGGAACTGTAAGTATGTGTATCGTTCGTCAGCAATTTTTTTTCTTGCTGTCGGTTACATGACGGGGGATGTGTGAGGGTACAAGTTGCAGAGAGGAAAAATAAGTTGGGTACGAAAAAAGTTTTTAAAAATTCGGTTTGTGGGCTTTTCATCTGTGAAAATTGCATATTGAGAGAGACAGGGAAAAAGGTTCGGAGGATTTTTTTCCTCTTGCGGCTTTAGAAAAAAGCGGAGCCTGTCATGTGATCTTGTTGAACAGGAAAAGTGACCTCAAACTGTCATTCTGACGGAGTTTCAGATAGAGAAAAACATTGAGGAGGATGGCTAAACAGGTCGGATGGATGGATGGTTTAAAGAAATAGTGATCAAAAGTGGACATAGTGTATTAGTGTCATATGCTAGGAATCATAAAATGGGATGCTTTTCTTGTTGATAATTCAATGGTCAGTAATGATTGGAAAAGATTGTATTGAAGAAAAACTATATATTTGCGTCGACGCCTTGGCCAATCTACTGAGGTGCAATTGAATATATAGCCACAAACACAATACTACCTGAACAATAATCGACCTATTGTATTACTGAATTACCTGGTATTAACAAAAAAGTTATCTGACGTTATCATATCTTAATTTTTCCAATGACGTTACTTCAAATCTACACCACTTCAAAATCGTCTCATTTCCAAATATAAAATTTTAACTTGGGATCGGATCAGCCAATTAAACTTGTATGATTGCCCCATGCCGTCCATCCTTACCAAGAAATTATGCAGATTTTGTTGTTGTTCTCTTTGGCTAAAATGCACCACTGCACCTTTCTTACCCAGTCTTGATGTTCGTTGTGTCTTGAGGGTGCATTAGCCGACAGAGCATTCCTTATTGAGCATTTTTTACGGTTGCATTCTCTCACGGTATTTCACGGAAAACCAAATTTTGTCTCGAATTTTCACCGCCGCCACACACCGCTTATTCTTGATTCCTGGCCGAGAGTGGCAGTGATTGGAATGATGAGGATGGATGATGACTATGATACATTGACAAGGAAATGAGTACCTATCCAATATGCACCCACCACACCGCAAAAATATATCTCAACTAGCCACACACACCCGCCAGGATGGAGAACATTTACCATTTTTGCCACGTCAAATAGCATTACATTTCCTGACGAGATCTGCATATCATATCAATAGCTTATAGGCATTTGCATAAATTGCGAGAGTGAATGGCTCCCAGAGTATATAAACTATACGTAATATATATCGACCAGTCAATTACGGTAATTTCTGCTCCAGTTCCCTTTTCCCCTCTCCATGAGCAGCAGCAAAGCTGAGAGTGAGAGAGAAAGAGAGAGAGGGTGGGCTTCCCTCCTTACTTTTCACCGACAAACCAGGATTGATACTTTTTGGCTACGGTTTAAGGAGAGAGAGAGAGAGAAAAAAAGTGCTTGGGCTGGGAGCAGGTTGTCGGGAAATGCAAAAGGATGTTTCGTAAGGTATTTAATGTTATATGCATATTGTATGAGGGACCACCAGGAGGGGATCTTAGGTATGCCTGTAATATGTCGTTGGTGTTATATTTATATAGGGTATACTATATAGCCGAAATGAGAGTTTAGCGCTGTGGTTGGTGTTGAGTCGAAACTTGCAACTTTTGGGTCTTTTGGTTAGATTGGATTGGATGGATGGCTAGATTTTCGGCTCAGCTTGGTTATAGCTCTTGGCACGACTGCAAGCTTGCATTGATTTGCAATATAAATAATGGTAATAGTAATGATAATACGGGGGAACACACACAACCACGCAGGAGGGTATAATGCACGAGAGGCAAGGTTGATGGGAACAGAGCAGGAGCAGATACATTGAAAAAAGGAAGTGAAAAGGCATGGAGCATAATACGTGAGGAGTACACAATTACACCTTGCCTTGCCGTGAAAGAGGAGAGGAGGGGGTGGGGGGAACTGCTGGGAAGCAAGATTGAAGGGTGATGTATATGCAAAATAAAAAGATGGGCTTTGGGTGCGAGAGAGAGAGGATGAGTGAATGAATAAGTATTGCTTTTGGAAGAAAAAGCAGACCCGACAGCAGCTGTCTACTTTTGGGTTTGTTCCTTATCATTATGATTATTGCTATTTTTGTACATTTATATGCACAACGGGAACGGAGAGTAAATATAACAGCCTTCAGGGCTCCACAAATATTTCGCACAAGGTCGAGAGTGGTCTTGAAGAAAACCAATTTTCCTCAATGATCCTGTCCCAAAAAAAGGGAGACGCGACTGTGCTGTGGTCGGTCTGACGTGGAAATGTCAAAATATGAAATGGTCTCCCTCCGACGGAATCTGACGAGAACGAAGGATAAAATATCTCGTAAATATTGGAAGGCAAGGTTGAATTGACGGGGACAGAAAATGTGGTGTATATATTTGGGAGGAAATTAGGGTGGAGAAAGTAATACAAGTTTTTGGTATTTTTGATTTGATGATGATGATATGATATGACTCTTGCATTCTCAGCGAAATTTCTTGGGTGGTGTGTGGTACGTGTGTGACCTTGGGGTATTGTAAGATATACGGTTTTGGTAATTTTTTGGTTACAGGAATGCTGCACCATGTCCATGGGAGACAGATATGGAGGGAAGGTCAACACGCGGGATCGCATAATAATCACCGAGGTCAACATCAACATCATCATACTCTCCATCACCACCACGGTGGTCAACATCAGCATCATCAGTACCACCACCAAGCACTAGTGAGCAGTCATCACCATCAGTACACGAGCTTCGAAGAGTTTCAGAGACAGATGGACAACCCCTTTGAGAACAATACTAGTGTCAATATGACTGTGCCCTTGGGCGACACTGCGTTCCTCCGGTGTAAAGTTCGGAATCTTGGAGAGAGATCCGTAAGCTGACTTTTTCGTATTTATCACAAACTTCCATGCATCTGATGCAACACTTATCTAGGATGATACTAAGTACCATTTAAATTCAAAATAATGTAAATGACGCATAACTGTAACATCCACAACATTGCTATATAATGCATTGAATAGCACTCAACTCGAATCCAGGTCAATTTTCACTTTTGTTTTCTCGTCATCAACTTGGTTCCTGGTTTGGTTTTGGTATTCCTTTGTGATGACAAGGCACAAGTGACACGACATTATTTTATGAATCGTGTCTCATAGACACACGACACTAGAAACGCAAGGATGCGGATGGTAGGGGAGAACGTGATTCCTGGCATGTTCTTCATGCGCAAGTTCATTGATACATGAGTCATAAATGTTTACACCGGTATGAACAGGATTCGATGTACTTCTTGCGTCAAGATGTCACCCAACATGAAAGAGACTTGATGATTACTTCTTATGGATACCTGTTTTAGTTGTATATTTGGTTTCACATTTTGCAGCAAAAGTGGCAGCGGATCTGTTATACTAGAAATATTCAGGACCAAAATTTTTTCGCTTTACGACGCACAATTTCGCATAACGAGCGCATCGCTTTCATTTTAAGAGCATTTTTGTCGCCATAAATATTATTTGTGAAAATGGAGCGTAGTACATCACGATTAATAGGTAAGATGTATCTGTAAGAGTTGTGTAGAAACTTGAATTCCGGCATAAAATTTCTTTTTCCACTTCGAAAAATCACTATTGCTTGTGACGTTGACAGGTTGCACATTCGGTTCCCACTTTTCAGATCATATCACATCACCCTCACACACATCACATCATCATCAACATCAAAAGCCCTGGGAACTTGTCATCTTTCGAAACGACGGCGCAAAAAAAAACTTCCACCGCCGCTGGCTGTGTACGTACGTACGTGTACTCACGACGAAGGGCCCGTATTGAATGAAGTATTGATGACGATAATACTTGAGAACGAATCAAAGAATCATATAGGAACTGGTGAGAGAGAGAGAAAGCAGAAAAAAGCAAAGTGCTTTTTCTAGGTATCACTTTAAGCGCTACAAATCCATGGGCACTGCTCCTCCTGTCAGCCCTAGCGATTTTTTTTCTTCTTCCCTTCCCTTCTCTTCTTCTCTCAGTGAGTAAACGAGACACAATCAGCTCATGTATCAAAGTGTTATTTTCTTCCCGATGGTGATACTCCTCATCACAGTCAACAAGCGTTATCATCCTCAAGAAGAAAAAAAAAGAAAGATACTACTTTTTTCTCCGAAACCAAACTTTGGCGAGCCCCTTCTTCTTGCTGGAGCCAAAGGGCAAAAAGATCTTGAGCTGTTATTGCCTTCCTTTTTTTCTTTCCCTTTTTAGAGTGGGGTCCTAAAATGGAGACAATTTCTTATACTGTATACACATCTCCTTTATTTTTGCACTTGTCCTCTGTATCCCTCCCTTTCCAAGAAAAAGTTGTGTGATCTCTGATAAAGTGAATAATATAGTTTTATAGAAAATTGTAGTAGTACTCTACATGTGCATGTGTGTGACTCTCTGATAGATTTTTTTTGTCTCCTTGCACATCCTCCCCACAACTATTTCCAGTCGTAAAGTGAATCTTTGTTTGCACGCTTGCTTAAACCTTTTTTCCTCTAAATATCAATAGTCAAGCGTGTGTATGTGTGTGTGTGGTATGTCGTTTTTTCGGGTTTCCCAGATCGGATAAAGAAAAAAAAAAGTTCAACTGTGGAGAGTGGAGGATATGTGTGCATATATATGAACCATCTTTTCAAATTCAGCCAAAAAAAAGTAGCGTGCGAACTGGGTTGAAATCATTCCAGTGTATGCAGATATTCATTTTTTGGGATCGTGCTTCAATAAAGCACTCTGGTTTCAGACCATTACCCATCCGAAACTCTAACGGGTTTTGTATCATTCTCCCAAGTTTCATAAAGGATCCCAAAAAAAATTTTTTTTGTATATTTTTTTATATACTTTTTTTATGTAATACCCTTCAAAAAAAGAAATACTATGTATAACTGTGTAAAAAATATATATATTTTGAGAGAAAACTCCATTGTGTTTCGTATCACAAGAAGAAGGCTCCATTATGGATCATCATCAGCACAAGTTGCACGGCACGAGTTATCACATCCGGTGCCTCCTTGGTACTTTTGGTAGTAGAAAAAAAAATATCCGAGATTTTTTTTTTGGAAGGGCAAATCCCATTAAACTTTATATTTTTTAACTAATACGCATATCTCTATACATGTTGTACGCACCCTCATTTTCATCTTTTGAGGCAGAAATGTATTCTCTACAGGCAGGGATGACTGACTATCTGTGTAGAGTTAGAGAGCTATGCTGAAAATGGGTTTGGCTTTTACCTCCCATTTTTTGCTAAATATATGAAATTTGTGTATAATATTTATGAAGGTAGATAAAAAGCGGCTCGGCTGGCTCTGTGGAACTCCCCCATTCAGGCAGGGCAGGGTGCTTATGGGTTTACATGACTAAATGGATTTCCGAGCGTAATACCTCTTCATCATATTATCCTCCTACATTATCTCTCCGAGGAACTCTGTTGTTGAGCCCAAATATGAATGAGTAAGTGCTCATTCAGTGCATTCCTGCTAGGCCCCGAGGTTTAATGAACTATTGTGTCAGCCTTTCAGAGCCATCATCATCATCAGCATCATCGGTCTATCATTCATGTAGCTAGTGAGCGAGAGGATCACAAGTTGAAAGGATTTTCAATATTTTTTTTAGTTGCAAACGCTTTTTAGTTCGAGAATCCAGATTGGGTGTACCCACCGGAATTTTCATACTGTCTCCATTTCTCTGACATATTCTTCTTCTAAGCTGTATTGTCTGTGAGTGGAGCACATTAACCCGAGCAGATACTTTGGGAGCGGGATGGGAGACTATACCTGCGTATTTCCTTGTCAGTGGAGATGATGAGATAAAGAGGATTTTGTGGGGGTTTATTCCACCACCAACTGAAATTGACTAGAGTGCAATCCACTTTTCACATAATAATGAGGAGGAGAAAGAGGAGGAGGAGGAGGAGGATGCAAACGGATGGGAAAATGAAAAAGAGAAAATGGCTAAAAGATGCCAAGATTTATTTATTTATGCGTTGTGTGTCTGGTTGAGATACACAAGTTTTTACGAGAGAGAGAAAGAGAGAGAGATGCTCTCCTTGTATTCATTATTCAAGGCGGACAGTAACCTGCCAGCCAGCGAGCAAGGGGAATGCAATGGGAAAAAATTATATTTATGTGTGAAAGCCACCTTATGCGTATATATATTCCGACCATTTTTTGTCAATTGGAATTCCCCTTGCGGAGTTGAAGGATTATACCCGGTGACTCCAGGATGACTTATGGTTTTAGCAATGCAAATGGATCGGTAATGACTGGGAAAAAAAGGTTGATGGAATGAGGGTGATGGGATGAGGGAAAAATTCCTATTCCATTCTCGTTGTGGCTTCCCAACACAACTCGTGATGATCATATTAAAGATGGTACACTCGTCGTCAGGCAAAAAGTCGGGAAAAGTACAGAGAACTTAAGTATGAGGACAACGGGGAGGTTTATATATACTTTAATGCAGTTACAAACCGTCATCCTTTTTTCATGACTGTTGAAATGTGGTTGATATGATGATGATGCTGATGATGATGATGATGATGGTGGTGGTAGGGGAAATAAATTGAGGATGAAATATGGGGAGCGTACACGGAGGAAATTATTGTGGTATTTTTACTCGGATGTGAAAGTATTTTTTCGGAGATAGGGGTGATGCATGGGATGGGTGGGAGTGATGCGAAAATACGCATATTTCATAATATTATTTGAAAAATGCCGAGTGCTCTCTTGCATTATAAAAAAAGAATGCGTATGATTGCGTGTCATTTCTTTTTACTCGGATGTCCGGGTATTACTTTTAGGTCGGAATAATAGGGGAGTTTTTAAATTGCAACCCTGATTTGTGGTAGACGGAAACTAATTAAGTTCGTGTTATCAATTCACATATCACCAGTTATAACTTAAACTAAACACACGAATCACAATGAAGCTACCAACCTGTTTTTTAGATACCGTCCGTAGATTTCGAATTTCTTTTATGAGCTTTAAAGTCACACACTCGAATTCACATCTTCCTTCACTTCTATTTTGATTTTTTTTTGTAACGATTTTTTTGCTTTAGTGAAGTCAAGTTCCCTATCCCATTTCAAGTCTGCCAAAATATTAATTCTTAATTCTTACAAATACCCTGCTGCAATTACTTTAGCAAATGGGATTATCTAAAATATGCCGCTCTCGCAGGATTTTATTGGATTGTGAATTTACGCCGTCCGATTGAAATGACTACCACGCAGTTTGATTAAACGTGATATTATTAGAATAAACTTGAGCATGATTTGCGCATTTTCTTACACTACCACTATCAATGCGTGTGCATATTTCCTAACAACAACTTCTCTTATTTTTTATCATATAATCACGTTCGAGTTGGGAGAAACTGAAAATAAAGTTGGAATTCGAACATTGTTTGTCATTTACTAACTACGTTGTTACCACTTCTCGTCGTTTAGACATATGGGGAACTAAGCAATGGAGTAGCGCTGGTTGGTGGTCGTAGTCGTGATGATGATGGTAGCAATCTGTGTTGAATTGTCTAGATAGGACCATTTTTTATCAACATTCCACATTATTACGTAAGGTGTATATATCGCCATCGATTTGAGAGCCTGATTCACTCTTCTGATTTATTTGCTGGGAGCACGCAAAAACAGCTTGCAGCAAGCAGCTTACTATTTTTGGGAGGAACGATCCCTTTTTGTCTTTTTTCTCCCACTATTATTGAGCAATAGAAATGGAGTTTTTAGCCAGTTTTGCAACTCTGCACATATCCACTGCTGCTTTTTGGAAGTTTTTGGTCTTTGAGTAAAATATTGTAATGTGGTTGATTCCTACATGGACGGCGGCAGTGGAACGGGGGTGGGAGCGAGCGAACGAGGACAGCAGTACAGTCTCGTCGAAAATGGAACAAAGGGTTCGGGCTAAATTGACTCGAGGGAAATATATTGCAGATCTATGCAGATTTACAGCCCGCATGAGAAACCACAATCATTCTAGGGAAAAAACCCGGAACGATTAGAGAACTGTATGTATATAGTGACAAGAAGAGCAAGATTATTGTTTGATTGTTGTGGGATGTCGAAAATCGGAGGAAGAAGTTATCGATGCTCATTTAGCGTTGACTAGGATGTGGTCGACGGAATACAAGGATATTTTCAAATCATCATGGATGCATTTAGAACTTTAAATTTTTGATATTGGATATATTTTAACGTTATTATAATAATAATTTAACCCCGGAAGATCATGTAGGTAGTAGATTTCTTTGTAGGTTCCTTTGAATGGCAAACTAAGTGGCAAAATGTAGAAAGCATTAAACATACTGCTGAACTGGAACTGTTATGCATTTTGCGTTCGTTCTATTAAAACCAAAAGTCCATTTCCTATTCAAATTTTGAGTCTAGCACATGCATAAATGCATAAAATGCTGTCGTCACACTGTCCCGTTTTTTTGTGTGTCGTGACCACACGTTAGATGTGCACTGTTACCCTCAACCGTCCCACATGTTTACTGTAGAAAGCCGCAATCAAAACGGCTACAATAGCTTCCCCCACCCATACATATATATATTTATATATTCCCCAGAAAAGAAAAACTAGAGCATCCTAAACTATTCATGGTTTCACATGGTCCATCGTCCGTCCATGTACGCAGTTTTCTCTTCTTTTTTTTTCTCATATATACCATCTGGTTGCTGTCACTGTGTTCTCGCTGGCTCGTCATGCAAACATGTTTTTGATACGAGAATAATATCTCTTTTGACTGAAAAATGATGATGCCTTCATTCATCCTTTCATTTATTCATCTGGAAAAAAAGCCTCCTCTAGCCGAGCGGAGAATTGGTGATGGTGTGATGGTCCATAAAGCATTTGACCATCGCCAGTAGAGCATACACCACTACACATGGCACAAAAGGATGACTACTAGTTTTTTTATATCATTTTCCATACACTCTTCAATATCTGAGGCGGAGAGTGATGTGATGTCCACAATTTTGTTGGATCGTGGTCTGGCACCACCGTTTCGCCAATGAAAGTTTTATGTGCAGAAAAAAAAATAGGAATAGGAACGGGTGCTTCCACAATTGGCAATTTTCAGCACAAAGGATGTTGTGGAATATATATGATACATATGGACTTACTGGGTCTGGCTCTGTGTGTGTGGGCTAGGTACATCCTTTTCAAAAATATACAACTTTGTATGAATATAAATTAATCAGAAAGGAAAACGCAAAAAACGCCTTTTCATCCAGGAACCGTCGTGCCTACACAACCTCTGTGACACAATTTTCCCCAGAAAATCTTCCACAAATAGGCCTTCACTGTAGCGTTTACTTTTTTCTCCTTCAAGGATCCCGATTATGGATCAAAAATCATGTTTTTAGACTTTTTTTACCGTGATTATCCGCACGGTACACACAGGGCTTTAGAGGTAACAAAAATATTTGCATAATAAGTCAGGCAAAGGAAAAGTGTGGGAGGGTTTTTAAGAGGAGATAGCGACTTGTAAAAGGATACCTTGAAGAGCCACAATGGGTTTTTGTAAAAAAAAAGTACAGAGATTTGGGTGCTGTTAGTGTGTTTACGTACGTGTCACTGAACAAGGAAAACACGGCCGCGTGAAGAAGCCTTTCGTGTTCATTTTCCCCCGTTATTTATGTGGGCCGATAAGGATGCAAAGTGTATTTTGTAAAAAGTTTTATGGTACAAGGGGGATGCCAGTTTTGGTATAAAATTTGAAAGCATATTATCGTAATAAGGAGGTATTCGGAGTTTCAGAGCATATTTGTAGACACCGGGTGTAATGATCACGGGAGCGTAATAATAATGGGATGTGTGCTGTCGATGTCGATATTGTCGATATAAGTTGTAAAAAGATGCAAATTGAGATGATGTGGTGGGCGTGGGCAGGAAGGTGGAATGTAAACACGTGCCAAAGGGAGATAGTGTAAGTAAGGGGATATTTATAAACCGAGGCGAAATTGGATTAAGCGGAGTATTTAACACGAAATTGGAGAGTTTCAATTTTTCCATTTCAGCTTACAATTTCCACATACCGTAACCTTGTGGAAGACGAACCAACCTACGCTATTGAAATATTGCTTGTCAGAATTAAGAAAAGTTAACGGCGTTGTAAGTACCAACCTGGCAGTTGTCAGGTTTGTTAAAGAATTCCAATGTCATTTGAATAATTACAATTTGCGAAATGGGCGCTCAGCCCAAATGTACTTGAAGGAGCCTTCACCGGTTTTTTCTTGTTCCTTCCACTTTAAGCGCAGCTCGACACTAGGCACATAAGTTAGTTTATGCGTCGTGATATCCCCACCACTGCACCGTAGCCTCTTCACGTGTGTTTCCAACTTTTTGGTTGTAAAATAGATAAGAGAGGAAATGACTGCGGAAATTATGAGAGATATGAATATTGAGAATATGAGGACGGACGAACTTGAAAAGTGCAATTCACGGCTCTCCACGGACTACGACTTTCCGCGCCAGCATCGTCAAAGAAGGCATGTCTTAATACGAAAATCAAGCTTTTTCCTTGTCATATTCTCCTCCAGCAGCAGGACCAGCAACGTGTGTGTCCTTCTGCCAACAACCGTATTGGATATAATGGGGAAAAGGGGTTTTCTCACACTTGAGCCTCTTCTTGGTTCGTGGTGTTTAAAGTTACTTAAGACGGAAGTACAGAATGAAAGGGAAAGCTCTGTGAGAGCCGGGGAAAAGTTTTTCTTTTTCTTTTGCGCCATCCTCATTCCCAGAACGGAGGATGCAATGCAGTAAAGTCTAATAAAGAATTGAGTTTGTTCTTTCAAAAAAGATGTGGTGGTGATGATGGTGGTGGCGTACTAGAAACTCCATTCATTTTTTCCCGTATATACCCACGGGAGGTTGCGGAACTCCCAGACATGCATTTAAAAACGGAGGAAAAAAATGTAGGTATTCCCACCACTGAGAAAATTCTTCCGATTTTAGCAAGTCCTCCTCGACTTGGTTGGCTGGTGGTGAGAGTATGTATGACTGAATAAAAAATGATGGGAGCAGGTTTTTATGGAAAATTGAACGTCTTTCCTGTTCTCTTCGTCGAGAGTTTCGTGTGAAAATCTTTTGAGTGAGGTAGGTATGCATGGAAGCAGTTTGGTTGAAATTGGAATGTTTTTTTGGGGAAAAAGTAGTTTCTGGAAGGAGGTGGTATGGTGGTGGAGTGGTATCATAGACATATGTCTACTTTTCCGATGCAACTGTCAACTAATGACGTGAAGGGGGTGGGGGTGGTGGGAGGATGCAGCACAGAATGCTTTTTTAGTGGTTTCTGCAGAATTAAGATACCTACATTGATGACTTTACCAGGTATTCTTGGAAGATGGGAGTTTTATTTTTTGGGGTTGAAAAGATTACAAAAGGGAATTACATTCTTGGGAGGTGTATTGAAGTGGTGGTGGTGTGAGGAAACTCTTTTGATGTGGTTGTTGCCCGTGATCAGAGTCAAAGTAAAGGGAAATTATGAATTTCTTCTTGTAAAGTGTGCTGTATTTAAACTCGGGGCATATAGGCATTCCACCAGCCGCATTATATAATCCAAAGGGTTTTTGCTGGGGAGCATAAAACGGGACGGGTATTTTGGGTCTGCGGGACATTATAGAGCTGTATGGAAATATGGGAATGGAAAATTTCATCGAGTGAAACGAGGACGAGGTGCTAGAGTCTGGCTATCTCAAGAATGGAATGTGTTCTTTTGAAAATTTGCAAATGCAAATGAAACACCAAGGCATAATATTTTAATCGAGGGCGAAAGTAGGAAATGAGTTTTTGCACCTAGAATTTGCATTCATTCATTGGGTCGAGAACCTGGGTCAAAACTTTGCATTGAGGGTGAGTGAGCTTTATATATTTTTGATTGGAAGTGGAAAGTATAGTCGCATTTTGACTTTCGTAAGTTAATGTTTGATATCGACGTCACAAATAGGAGTCAAATCAAACCACAAGACTTATGGTAGTACAGATAGAAAGGTCGCTCGGGTTGTCTTCTGGTTAGAAGTGTGTTATACGAACAAGAAGCGGCTTTAGGTGTAACATGTCCTATCGTTATATCGTCACATAATAATAATTCATTTATGTATTAAGAATCACAATGTATTCTTTTAGTTTGACCAAATTCTTCTGCAGATATGATGTATTTCTCTTGTATACGAAAAACAGATTGCAATTTATCTGCTCGAAATAGTCCACAGTTCATAAGGCACTTTTCACCGTCTTCTTGGTTTTCAGCATCCATCCGCATCGTGATGATAAAGTAGACCCAGCAACCTGGGAGTGCGGTTGTGATGATGATGATGATGAAACGTGATGAGATG
>JAANSN010003826.1:0-17083 GCA_036850665.1 Dicranocentrus wangi | reverse complement strand
TATTTCCACACATAATCACATTCAACAACACATTTAGTTTTATATTGTTTTTGCGGAATATTTTATTAGGTATATTGAGCGAAAGCATCCAAAGTGTTGTTTTAGGTACGGGTATTCTCTTTCGAGAAACATAAACCTCTTGGCTCAAATCCTTTTTCTGCATATTTTGGCCATTCGATTCTGACCATTTTCGTTATCTACCACACCGCAAGCAAACTTAATAAATCGAACTCCCTATATCTTTATTATGCTATCAAATAATATATGTACACAAAAACGACCTACTCGTTCCTCACTCTCCATATATCCTCCGAAGAGAGCAGTAAATAGATTATAGCAATAAATTTGTTTTAATATTAGTTGGTCTAATTGGCTGGTAAGTGCACCAAAGTAGTTTGTGGGGAGAGTGATATTTAAGTAAAAGTAAAACACAAGTTTCGCGATTTTTCACCTTTGAATTTATATAATAATAATTATAATAATAATAATTATAATAATTATAATAATAATAATAAATCATTTTACAGATAAATGATAGGATTGACCTATGACCATGAATGAGGTTCTGACTTTGATTTTGTGTTGTTGAAGCAAGCTTGTGTGCAAATCATATTTCCACAGCGCAAACATAGAACTTTGCCAAATTGTTCGTTTCATCATCAACGCGACTCTTTATACGAAAGACACTATCACTTCAAAGACAGAACCCGTCCGTACTCAATGTAATGTAGGAATGGATTTTTTTTGGAATTTATTTGAGTTTCTTGTTTCTTCATTTATAGTGCAATCAAACATATTTTTTCAGTGTGTGGTTTCTTTGCTCGTGGAAGTTTAACATTTTGCGTCGTACGTTGTATGTTGTATGTGTACTGTATTAATAAAATATTTAAAAGCCACTTAACAAAGCGAACAATAATGTTTCGCTTTTCGAATGTTATTTTATATGGCTGAATTTATGATGGACAGTAAAATCCACACTCTTTGCTATTATTACCTAAATTCAAACTACAAGTCATTCATGACATGCATAATGATGACCAAAGTTCACCTTGTAGCATCTGCCAGTTCATTGATGTCTTGAAACCTTATGCAGGATTTTTTTTATTAGAACAGAAAATCGTAAAAAATACATTTAAAATAATATAATTCTAACAAAAGTTTCTCAATAAAAACGACCCATAATTTACTACCACTACAATCAGTGCAATCCATGCTTAAATCCGCCTTTACCAAGTATTTGTAGGTATTTAAATTCATTTAGTTTGGGAAATAGCAAATTATACGTAGCGATAACATACCAGCCGGATAATAGACATTTTCAATTGAAAAAAAATTAATTCTCCTCCTGCTAGATAGACTGTTTCATTCCTAGACTCTAGGACTTAAAAGTAAACCTATGTATTCCGATCTCCCTCGCGGCGGCGGAGGAAATAAAACTGATAAAAATCAAAATTATTTGATGATAATAATAGCGTTTTGTAATTTATATATGCTATTATTTATGAGATAGGGTAGTGGAGAGGGAGATTGTAACTGGTAGACGGAGCGTGTAACGAGCATCTTGGCTAGTGTCTTGTTGCCGCTTGAATATTAATTAGATACATCAACATTTCAACATTGGTGGTGAGTGCTGCTGCTTATCCCAATAAAAAAAATACGAGACAAATAAAAATTTTCTAGAGTTGCCACCAGCTAATTGACTGGAGCTGAGGCAAGGTAAATTTATGTATCTTGAATTACATTTGAAATAAATTGTAATGCGTACTTCACCGGAAGAGCTCCTGATAACAACACTACCTTCTCAACGTGACCTTTTATTTATATGCATTTTTAATTCTAGCTGGTATTTGTATTTGTTCAGAGAAAATCAGAAAAAATAAGTAACGTATATCACGTTATCAGTTACTCACGGATTCCCTGTTCGATGTACCCGATACGACGGCAAGACAACCCTTTAAAAAGCTAATTGAAAGAATTAGATGGATAAACTACCAATCACACACGATACATAGATGAATGGATTTGGATAAATAGATGAGCTATGGGATCTTGGACTCTTTTGGAAAATAAAGATTATTATAAAATTTGCGAAAAATGCATACTCGCATTTTACCTCGTTTGCTCGGCTCGTACCATTATCCATCCAAAATCCTGCATGGTCTAAAAGTAAACCGATGTAGTTGGAATGTGATTTTTTCCCAGAGAAAGAGAAAATGAAACGAGTGGTGCAAACCCGCTTCCTCATCAATCAAACCGTTTGGCTAATTAAAAAATACCATATTGTTCTGATAATAATACACTATGTAATTGTATGAGAAACAGCCATCATCATTATCATCAAAGTGGTTGGAAATTGTGTACCTCCGTCATCCGTGTGAGACGGAGTGTGCAGTGTAGCAGGTATACAAAAACTCTTCTTTTCAGGTTACGAACCTATTTAACTAGTATCATTTGTAATCTTCCCAAAAAAGGAGTACGTAAAGTAGTCCATATAAATTATATACCCGGGACTGCTAACTAGTTGGAAAAAAAGTATTCACGCAATAGTAGCTATAGCTGATGGATTGCCGTATGCATGGACATCACGTACACCTTGCATTCAACTTTTCCTTATTGTATCTGTTTTGTGGAATCTTCTTTCTGATGCAAGCATTTCGTAGGAGTATTACCTACCTAATTCAAGGTTGCATATGTGGTAGTTCAGTTTTCAGTGGTTCATTTGCAGGTATCGCTGTCTGCTGTATTTTCAATCATTTCGAAACGACATGATGACACAATGCAGTGTGTAAACACTGAAATGCTTACCCGATGTTTTTTCAATTTGAGAGACAGAGAGACGAGACGCGTTTGTGTAATCACGCCATTTTGAATAAATCATTGAAGGGATCTCGACTTAAAATATATTGTATTTGCAAATGTAAAAAAAACAATAAGAAATCATTTCATTCATCTATAAGGACAAGCATGACTCAATAGTTATGGGCACGGGCAGACTGGGCTGATCTCGTCAATCTGAATACAAACCAGTTATGCATTATAGTAATTTCCATTTCCATTTACATGTTTATGTGAACTCGGAGTACGTTAGTTCCACCAGCCTTCTTGTGGTTATTGATAACATATGCATAATTAAATTTTCGAATTTAGAGTGGCTCTGTCAACTTTAATTTCAGCTTCAACTCAGCCTTCTTGAAAGGGGCAACATGTCAGGTGTCATGTTGCGGAACTGAAAATGTCCATTCTCATTATCAAATTTTTGGATTAGTATTTTTTCAACTGTGTAGCTCGCATTATGTACTTATGACTGCAGTGGCGGCTAGTAATCAATCCGAAGAAGATAAAAAATAGTATGATTTATAATGCATGCCGCCGCCGCCGCCATTATGCTTATCTAAAATGAATATTATATGGGACCGTAACGTGCTTCATAACTAATAACAAAAATTGAAGAAAAAAGTAAATTCTATTAATGCAACCGATGCATTGCACTATCGCTCAAGTACTTGTTTTAGTTGCATTCCCTTTTTCGTCCATGCATCTAAGAAAAATGTTTTAAGCAGGTTATCTTATCTTACGTTATCTTAAGAAGGACCATAAATGTCAAATGCTCTCGTCGCCTTTTTCTTCTCATTTACTCACTCCTCCAGAATAAACATATCTACTCTACTCTTGAATTGTCAACTATTCTCTTTCCTTTTACCGGCTAAATCACATCGGGCAGAGCCTAGGTATAACTTGAGTTTATTGTTTAATAGAAATTTTTATGTGAAGGATCATCAGGAAAAATCGACAAGAAATGGATGATTGTAAATACCTATGTTTACATTTTTACGTATATGGAGGAATGTCAATAGTATGCCAGTGCCAAAACCCAAAACATTAAACTACAATGTAAGCAGAAGCAGAGCTACTTATTCGCTTTATAGTACACATTTCTGTTTACTCTCGTTCTTCATACGCAACGCAACTGTAACATGTACCTCTTTTTCACAATACGTACGTACAAGAAAGGAAGCGAGAGCATAAAAGTTATCAGTTATTGACCTGGCTGTAATTGAACTGATGTGAGAGTAGTGGGTTCGGTTTACTAGTATCATCTACTCTGTACTTTGGGTTTTAATTGGATTTTTTACTTCGCTAAACTTATACATATGGTGCAAGGGTACGAAAATCCTTGTTGTCTGTGGTCAGCTAGAAACAAGTAGACCTTCGCCTTTTGCCAGTCTGACATGACGGTATACCTATAAGGACAAGGATACATTTTTGGCATCCGATCCCATGTAAAACTACTTTGTTTCAATGTCTGACTGAGCTGAGGATAGATGTGTGCTTATGCTGATGCGAGCAAAGGAAATTAAGGAAATAGGTGATCTTTGTTGAATTTCAGATTCACTACGTACTTTCCCAGTCCAGTACTAACGGAACGGAACAGAAGACTTCCGTGGGTGTTTCCGAATCCTTTCAAAGTCACTTCCGGTCATGTCTTTATCCTTGCGCCAGTATATTCTCAAGTGTTTCGTTTATCTAGTCGTTTAGGAATCTAATCTAATCAAACTAGTAGTTTAGGAAGTTATGCATATGCATACTTGCTACGGCAAACCTGAGATCCAGAAACAGGATGTGCAAGTATGTTTGTTGCAATACAGTTGACGTTCTTACATAAACGTTGATGGGCGAAAGCATGCAAAAACCCAATAAAACAATGTGCTGAACTGACCTTAGCTAACCCCCAATGAAATGAAGCCTGCAGTTTAATTCAAATTCAAATTACATTCCAATTAAGGAAGCAGCAGAACAGATATTACGTGTACCTCTCACACATAGGTAACCAATTATTGAACCTGGTGCAACGGAAAGAATAACGTAACATGTATTACGGATCATCAAATTCCCACATCCAGCATCCTCAGAATACGTAAAGAGCCATGTTGGCTTTGCTTTGGGCGCTCTGGCGCTCATGTACACATTACACAAGCTTAAGATAAGGGACGTATGTACATGAGAGAACATGAATTAGGTTTGCTACTTAATTCCACCACAAGTAGGCAGTAAAAGTGATCTCTGTTACCACCACAGCATTTTTTAGAAAAATAATAATGTCTGTCTGGGTTTCTCATTTTATAATCTCCTAGTCATTTTTATTTTTTCGCTGATCCTCCACAACAAGTTTTCTCGCCTCGAAAGCTGACAAGACGGGAAGCAGGAGCCAAATTGATGCATTGATTGGTTGCATTTTACACTTGAAGGTTGCATTGCTTGGCTGAACTAAAAGTGAATTCCTGCTGCACCACCCTTCTTCTGACTGAAAGAGATGAATGTGCGATGTTGCGCCAACTAAAACTCGCATTCGCTCGCATAATAATATGCGTTAAATACAGGAATACTTATATACGAAACGAACGATGTATCCAACTGAGAAATCCTTTAGTCCTACTGCAAAATTGCTGTTGCATTCCGTGTCCAATAGACATGTAACATTGCCTAATATATATTATAAGATTTGCAAGTACATGTAGCATGTATCTTCCAATCAACAATGCAGTTTTCACTTTCGACGCGAGCTTTTTATTAGGGTAACACCCTGTCTGATGTTAGTCTGATGTTACAATAAAAATAATTACGAGCAAAAGCCTGAGATTAAAACAACCCACCGGGAGTTGAAAGAAATCAGACAGGTACTTGTAATCATGTGAGTCAAGTAGGTATGTAGGTGTCCTTTAAGCAATTTGGGTTTTGTAATATAAAAACATTGTTATAAATTTATAAAGTATATGACAGGTAGGTAGGTACCTAATAGATTTGTGATAATCGACAGAGTATATCATACGTATTCACTGATTGTGGGATATACTGGAGGACTGGAGGACATTCCGGCAATTAGCTTAAAATCCGGTGATTTTTGCGGAGCTGGAGTATACTTAAGAGGTGACGCCAATTCCTTTCTGCGTGATTTTTTTATTGTACTAATTTACTTGTAATATTATGGTTGGACAGAGAAGAATAATATGTGTGCGTGATATGAAGAGCGTAGGCTACTGGCAAGCATTTTTAAATATGCCAAGCCTGAAATAAAAGCAGCAATCAAAATCCTCCTTTTCTTTCAGCGACTTGGCTGACCCACCCTTTCGTGAATAGCTGTAGGTCGATATACGAAGTTATAAAAGCATTTTGTGAACACTTAAATAAAAAAAACTTGTTCTTCACTCACGACGATCTTTACGCAGGCATATCATCTCATCTGCATCTGCAGAATGCAATAGCAATTATTATTTGTCCATATAGAAAAAACGCACCATTTTATTTTATTTTAACGTAGAAAAATCATTTTATACTAGCACTAGGTTAAAAAATAGTGAAAGTAAATTCCTATTTTCTTTATTACATAATATAGAAAATCATCATTTAATCTCCAAAAAGAAGCCTCAGCATTCAAGCAAAGCATATAATATTACGATTTTCTTCTCGCTCAGCAAAAGGATAGCATGTGCATGTGCAACGAACCAGCCACCTAGATACATAGATTTAGAAGGGAAGACGATCATGTAAAAAATGTTTAGAGGTTCTGAATTCAGTAGCTCCTTCTTTCATTCATTCAACCACCCTCCCGGCCTGGCTGACAGCTTACATGATTTTACAAGATTTATGAGTATTTCCATTTCACGCAGGCACAAACAATTCTGTAAATTTCGTTAATGCTGGCTTACATGCTTAACTACTTTTTTTACACCGCTTATCATGCTCAACAAGTAATAAATAATGAACAAAATTTGTAATTTTTGTAGTTGCTGGATTGAAAGAAATAAATACCAGAGAAGTACTCCTTCATGGATGTAAAAAAACATGGAGTGAGATGAAGGCGAAAAACTGTGAGAAAGTAAATATGGAAGTCAAACTTGAGTCCCGGGGGAATGTCGGAATTAGAATCCACCAAGGGCCTTAGTGGATTAGTAGACTGAAGTCTCTGGTTAAACGCCACCGAGATAATCGTTTTATTAGTCTACTGGATTGCTAAGCCCCCAGGTGTGATTTCTAATTACTCATCGATGGATTGATTGTGCGTATTCAGAACGAAACGGGAACGGGATATTTAATTTTTTGCTTCTCCTTCTCCATTCAACCGTACTACCAGCCGGAGAATTGAGATAATGTTTTCGGTTTCAAATTCAATGTTAATTAAGTAATTTCAAGGCTGCTGCATTCCACATGTCGATATTGTTTTTAGAATCCACCAAGGAACTTAGTGGTTCAGTGGGCTGAAGTCTCGGGCAGATTTATTGTCCTGAGATGTTAAATTATATTAGTCTACCGGATTGCAAAGTTTCCAGGTGTGATAACTAATAGTTCAACGAGGGATTTATTCCTGTAGCCAAGGCCGCAGAAACAGAAGCTCTAGTACCTGTTGCTCAAGCCATCATTTAACTTGATTCTTATGGAAAACGTCCACAGAAGGGTACACTACACAACCTGCCGCTGCGCTGTCTTAGAATCCACCTAGGGCCTTAGTGGCTTAGTTGGCTCAAATCTCGGGTTTTCATAATGTAGCCTGAGTTTTTAAAAGTATTGGTCTACTGGCCTGCTAAGTCCCCGGGTGTGATTACTAATTGTTCAACGAGACGTTTTCGTCTATTACACTTCTAAGCAAAAGGTGACGTAATACTGCACATAACCTTGGTCTTATAGTGCCAATAGTCTTTCAGATGTATGTGAATGAGCAAAACTGCAACACAACACAATCCACACGATGATCAATGATCAATTTGCCTTGATTTTGGATTCTCGCTGATTATGTGCACATACTTGACCTACCGTTGATAAAAAGAACTACCTTTCTAATCTGCAGACCAGGACATTCGCAAGTATGTACATTACGAACACGTTAATTCCTATATGATTATCTTGTCGCATAAGTACAACAATCAAAATGTAAGGAGAAAAAAGCAAGAAGCATTTGACTGACGTCACAGCTCACACCTTGCTGGTGCAACTCCACTACTGTGCATAAACGATAGGAAAGTGTTCACTTTTTTGCATGCAAGCTGGTATTTCTCAAGAATAATCATACTAAAGTTTGGAGCGACCGGGAGCTAAACATGAAAGTCGAGATTTAATTATATTATTATCTAGATTGTCTGTATCCCTGCAAATGTATTCAGTTTCAATTCAGGTTTGGAGTATTACAATCCAGTTACAAACAGGAATATCATTGAAGATTTTATGAATTGGATGGAGTCTTTTCCGGATTTAAATGTTAATTTCTGGATTACACATTTTGAATGGTATCATATCATTCTGCAAAGCTTTGAATTACAAACTAGATTTGTTAAAGTGAATTTAACAGTCTCGTGAACCCTCGAGTTCTTAGTTCCTACCGCCGGGTACTGACTTCACAACTCAGCTCAACACGGATGGTTCAGAGATTTGAGACGGTAAAGTTTCACACAGCTCTCGTATCATGTCAATCATACAGCAAACAAAGGTGCGGAGTAGGTGGGAGTAGAGGAGCAATACAGGTTTATCACGAGAGTAATACATAGCAATTGCGGCAAGCGAGGATTACGGATTACATTGATAATGAGAAGCATACAATATTATATCATACAAAATTCTCCAAATTAATATCTTATGAAATAGCACCTGAAACTGCCAGAATGAAGAAGGGAAAAGGTCTCTTAAAGGAAGGCGATCAGTTATTACCGCTGGACAATTTACTTCTCTCAACTCCTCCGCTTTAGTTTGTTTGTAAAAGGATGTATAAGAATTATCGGGTTTCTCCGGAGTGAGTAAGTATTTATTGGTTAATGTTCGGGGTTTAAGTGTGGCGTAAGAGGGGGAGAAGTATCTTCTGAAGTGGTACATGAATTTGTTATTTTATTAACGTTCGTCCAATTCTATTTTGAGAAGTGGTCATTCGTTGTGTTTACAATTTACAATTGCTAATTAATTTATTTGATTACCAACTCTAATATATTTGTAACATTAAATTAAAAATTGTCATTCAACTTGCAGAAAGCAAGCACTAGGAAATGAGGGAGACTAAACTGTATTGTGAAAAAGGTTGATTGAAATGAGGAGACTGGAATGAAGCTGCTGAGCGTATATACTTTAAATTAAAGGACCAACGTGTCACATTACAAGCTCAATCGTTCCTGTAATCGAAATTCATATTATTAAGGAAATCAAGGAAATACAATTTTTTACAAAACTGTAAAAAAGGTCAAATTAAAATCCGTAAACCTTTTTTATCCTTGCGATTTTTTGCCAATCAATTTTGTGATTCTCTTTCTCATTCCTTCCCTAAGTTCCAGAGGAATGCTTGCGTCATTCATTTTTATGAGGGTTCTTGGATTTATCAGGTTCTCATTGTTCCTCTTCGTGTCGCTTTCTGTATTTAGACTTCTTCCTGAAATGCCAGCTATTGGCTTCGAACTACCTGCTGCCTGTTGATGACACTGACTAGTGCTTGGTAAATTCTCGCTGTCTGCTTCTACGGACCGGTCGCCAATATTGTCGGTTTCATCCTCCCTAATAGTAATACGACTCTCACGTCTCTCTTGACTGGAGTTTGAAGACAGAGAATTTGCGTCTTCCGGAATGTGGATTTCACGATTTTGATCCCCACTTTGCTCATGTTGATGATCAACAACATTTTCTCTGTTTAGGATCTGAATATTTTGCAACCATGCTTTAGGCATTATGCATTTCAGCGAGAGCAAAAAATTTTCCATTAAATTAATTTCCCTAAGTTGAGTTTTTATGTTACTCAGATGTCCTTCTTTCCTCAAAGCCTATAAGAATGGTGGAAAATGAATAATTAAAGTATCATGACCGACAATGCTAGATTTCGGATTTAGTATTATTTGGATCGTACCATAAAATCGCTAACCAAAATTGCAATCAACAAACTAGCCATAACTATTGTCACTGTAAGTATCGCCGCCAGAAATACAAGTTGAGTTGTAACAGGAAATGGCACATGCAGATCGGATTCTTGACCAAAGAAAATGTCGTCATAATTTACCTCGCCAATTAACAACGTCAGCATTTTAACAAATCCAAAACCTTTAAACTCGTCTCTCTAATAAACCAGCAGATTTGTGGCACACGACAGAATAATATCATAAAACTTTGATGCCCTGGAAAGCCAATTGAATTATAAGCAACGTACAGTTGGAAGCAAAATGTGAAATGAAACCCAAAAGCCAGTCAAGAGACAGCCAAACGCAACCATGAAATACAGGCTTCTTTCTGAGACCTGAAGAAGCAATTCATTTTTTAGTTATGATTTTGTTTTGTGGGATTCGTTACAAGGAAAAGGAATAAGGTAAAATTGTCATAATTTTTTACTTTTTGCAGCATCTTCATGTATATCCCAGATTTTGGCAATTTTCCAAGTTGAGCTAGAATCAATGCGAATGCAACAAGTGCACTGGGCTGAAAAAATATAGTATTAGTGTTTTGATACAGGTCTAGGGTAATCATAATTGGTGATTCATGACATGATTTGGTGGTTATCACTATCATTATAGAAGTATACTCACAGCTACCATATAATACTCCCATTCCGCTATTTGCAGAACACTTGGTTTGCCCTTATTCTCCGTATCAATCGAGATATGAGTGAACGGCCGCAGTCTTGCCGCAATCCATGTACAAACAATTAGTGTTAATTGGCCAATGTTTTCCTTTGAGATATATTTCCACCGTGGAACAGTAGCCCTCATTTCGTAAAACTCCTTCAGTAGAATCACTAGACTAAGGAATGAGGCAAGAGCACCCAAGACCAATGTAGAAATTCCGGGAATGCAGTCTGCTACACGAATCATAATTAAAAATTCAATTATTCTAGCCTGCGATTGTTTCCTGAAGTTCAACATTGGCTTGCAACACACCTGTTTTGTCCTCCTTGCGGATTGTGACATTGTAGGCGCAATCCCACCCGTACAAACTCGCAAAGAACGCAGAGCTCAACAATGACCAGATAACCTAGTGTAGTTAAGATGACAGACATTACATTCTCCGGAATCCTGGAATATGTTGGGTTTGGAAAGTGAAATTTGCTTTGAAATAGGCAAAGGGCTGTACATGTATTCCTATTGAAAGCCTAATGTAGCCCTTAATCGCGTTCCACTTTTTGTGCAGAAAAATGCCGACCACAGGATGAAGCAAGATTTCGATTATTTTCTTGGTATTCTTCTTATCATCGGTAGACCAGCAGCAGCGACGTGAAAATACCGCTGGCCTTAGCATCTCTGTCTCTGTCACAAATGAGGTGGCATGTTTCTGATAAAACCCTACAACAGTGCTAAACAGGCAATTTAACAAAATTCATTAAAATTAGAAAAATTACTTCTCACCAAACTAAATCATCATAAACTCGCATCTTTTCGCATAAGTTACCCAAAATCTACATATGTTTCCCAGTCCTCATCATCCAGTGACCAACAAGGTTCCATTTCTTGAACTTTTAACCCTTTGTCAAACAACTCTATGATTGCATGAGGCACATTTTCATAGATCAAGTCAATTGATTGCTCGCCCTTTCCATTTCTGGACAAGACATATTTTCTATTTCTGATTTTTTCAATTAGCGTGACTATACATACATGACACAAACTTGAAAAATATAATCTTTTAATCTTACTTGATGGTAACATCTCCGCCTCGTAACAAAAGTTCTATTACACCTTCCCGATTATAATTTCTTGCAGCTATGTGTAAGGCTGTGTCTCCTTTCCGAGCAACATTGGTTTGCTCGTCTTTATCAATGACGAGTTTTGCTCCGAGAAGCCTCCTTTCTTCCTCTGGATTCTTGCGGATAGCCATGCAGCTCAATATAATTTTTATCATGTCAGTTGCCGTTTGTTTGACTGAAAGAGAGTCGATGATCAGGTAAAAAATAATATGGTTAGTTGTGAGATTATTGTTTCCACTCGTGCCTTTGTACGATAGTATACTCATAATACGTAAATATTTGAAGTTACTCGGATATTCTGCTGCGTAATGAAGCACTGTACGTCCGTTATGAACTTGCAAAATGTCGGCTACGGAAGGGAGGTTTAGTAATTTATTTTGAAGTTCCAATATAGCTCCGTCTTTTGCGGTTTGATGGATGCTATCATCAAGGGATTGTTCTCCTGAATGGATCTCAATCAGCGGGATTTCTTCGGGATTTGGAGGCGAACTCATTTTAAATTATAACCTAGAGCAACCTCCTACGCAAATAATAGGGAACTATTTTAATATAAAATATAACTAGGTATCAATTATATATACACACAATACATATTAATATGTCGGTATTAAAGATGATGTATTTTTCACGTGGGAACACAGTGGGGTTATGGGAGATTCAAAATGTAGTTCTTGGTGTCTTCAGTTCATAAATTTATTCAGTAAACCTTGCAAACGGACAGATACTTTCTGTCTGTTCGAATCTCAGATTGATGATGAACAACAGCTTAAAGGTGACTGATACATGCGTACCTCTTTGGCTACAATTTATATATGAAAAAATTATTTTCGCAGAACAAAATGATATTTGGTGTAGTCGTTAGTCGTTATCCGGGATAGTACTTAAATTTTGATTATATATTGTCCAGATACTTTAAAATACCGTTGTCACAAAAACCCTGCATCACTCACTACGCAAACATTATACAAAATCATGCGTTAATGACTACGCGTCGAGATTTGACTTGGATTAAGACTTGCCCTGGAAATGTTATCAGCCTTATCCTGGGATTAGGCTTTGTAGAGTAAAAATTACTCATCAAAAGGAACGACATTTTTGTAGTGTTGAAAGTAGAAGTAAGTAAACAGCATAATATCCGCAAATCCAAATAGCTATATTTGGCGAGTGTATCATTTCAAAGTTATCTATCCGGCGGATGCATGTAATGTAACATAATATGAGTTACCTCTGCAAATATCGGTTGCCAGTTGTCTCACACTCACCATTGCTGATGATACAGTGTTTACATTTTACGTTCCCGTAATTTTAATGACTCCTAAGAACAAAGTTAGCAAGAAATTTAACGGTGAACGGGATTCAGGCGTACTCAGGGCAAAGGCGTGAAGTAATGCTGGAGCCATACATGTTTTATCCCTGTGTGATTTGTTAATTCGTTGCAACGCATAATATTGTTGTAATTGATGGGTTACTTCGTTTGAAGTTAAAACTATAAAACGATAGTGAACCAACAGGAATTGTATGATTGCTGATTGTTAGCACACAGATTCGCGTACCTAACAAACGGTTGTAATAGTAGAAGTAGTTGGAAATGATATAACACCTGAACAAAACATGTGTACTCATAAATCCTAACTCATTTTCCGTTCCTTCCATCCTTTTATGCCATCAGAGCAGGACAGAAATATGGAGGAGGGAGTCATCAGAGTTAATTTTGCAATCACTTATATGAACTTTGCGTAATTAATTATATTGCTATATTAATTCAATTCTTATTAACAAATATTGTAGATTGTAGATTGTATCATTACAAATAAAAACTAAGTATAATTATTAGTGTACATATACCAATAGAATATTGAATATTATAATATAATCATGAGTAGCTTCGTAAAATTTCTCATGATGGCCAAAGATAACCAACTCGCTCTACCTGGAGAAACTTGCCTAGCCAGAAAAATATAGTTCTGCTATTTTCCTTCGAATGCTGTGTCGTAATTCCAGAGGAATGCTCTCATCGTTCATATATATGGCACGTCTTGAGTCCGGTTTTTGCCTATTAATTCCCGTGGAGGTTTTGTCAATCGAGAAGGAGGAGGGGAGGGTTGCTGAATTCCTCCAATTGATTTGGACCTCTTGAACCCCACATTTGACCCCCGCTTCAACTTTTGCATTCCCATTACAGTCCTGCTTATTATCTCCTCGCTTCGTTATCGGAATTTTTCGCAGCATGCTTTCCGGAATGATAGCCCGTACGGCTGTGGACAGAAGAAAGGTTTCCATTAAGTTAATTTCTCTTAGTTGAGTTTTTATACTACTCAGATGACCTTCTTCCCTCAAAGCCTGAAAATTAATAAAATTAAGGCTCCAAATTCACAATGAAATGAGGATTTCGTTTTTCATTTGATTCATTTTCATATTGAATAATATTTTTCGTTTTGGCCTTTACCATAATGTCGCTGACCAAAATGCCAATCAACAAATTGGCCATGACAACTGTTACAATGAGAATGGCCGCAAGAAATGTTAGTTGTGTGGTAATGGGAAATGGTACTCGGAGATGGGAGTCCTCGCCGAAGAAAAGGTCATCGTAGTTTGCCTCGCCGATCAACAGCGTTGGCATTTTGACGAATCCAAACCATTTAAATTCATCTCTCTAAAAGGCCAATAATAATTCGTGGCATTTAATTTTTATAAGCAACACTTTAGTTTTATTGTGTTTGTAGGATAATAGGAATTACTATTGTGGCTTACTTACATTTGGAAGTAGGATTTCAAACGAAGCCCAGAACGCAGCCAAGAGGCAACAGAACACCCCCATGAAATAAAAACTTCCTTCGGTAACCTATAAAAATAATTAGTAAAAAATAGCCAAAATTATTGCGTAAATTAAGTCTATACTTAATTCCTGTTGAATGTTTACCTTGTGCAGCATGTTCATATAGATGCCTAATGTTGGCAATTTTCCAAGTTGAGCTAGGATCAATGCAAATGCAAGACCTGCACTTAACTTAAAAGAAGACTTTATATTTTTAAATAGCTACTTGAGATAATAGGTTGTTGTCATGCTTGTACTTACAAAAGACTTACTGCAGCCAGAGGATATTCCCATTCCGCAACTTGCAGATAGTATGGAAGATCGCGCTTGGCTTCTATATTATACCTGGCTCTTATGGTCGTGTATGACCTTAGAATTACTGTGTTCAAAATAGATATAATAAGCAGTAATTGGCCCAAATTCTGCTTCGAGATATATTTCCACCATGGACAAGTCTGTTTCATTTCGTATATCTCCTTCAATGCAATCGGTATACTGATGAGTAGTAGAATCCCGCTGAGCACCAGTGTGAAAGTTCCGGGAATGCAGCTTGCTACTGTACGTGTGTTATGTATAATAAGGACCTCGTTATCATTATATCATACCATCTAAAAATTAAAACTCATTCGAGATTGCAATAACCTGAAATATCCGGATTTGGGACACTGCAATTGTAAGCACAGTCCCGTCCGTACAAACTCACGAAGAAGGCAGCACTACATAATGACCAAAATATCTGTATAACAATTTTAAGCATTAAATTAAAAGTTCTGTGAGTAATCTAGGTTATGGAATATAACCAGGTGCTCATCGTACATGATATCCTATTGAAAACCAAATGTAGGGCTTAATTGCCTCCCACTTATAGTGTAAAAATATTTCCACCAGCGGATGGAGCAAAATTTCCGAATTTTCCTTGGAATTATGCTGTTGGTTAAACCACCACCCAGTGTGAGTACATGCCGCTGGTTTAATCATGTTTGTCTCGTTTCGTAGATAGGATGCGCCCTTGACAGCTTTCCCTACCACGTAACTATACAGAAGTAATTAATTTTTCAGTCATCAACTTGATTGCCCAATATGTCGAGGCATACCTGAAGTCTACCAGTATCTCCAAGTCCTCCTCGTCCGGAGATAAAGATTCAGCTTCCCGAAGCTCTAAACCTTGATCGAACAACGCAATCATTGCGTTTGGTACATTTTTATGAATAATATCAATGGGTTGTTCGCCCAGTCCGTTTCTAATTCAATAATACAATATTACAAGTGTTATATTGATTAGCCATTTCCATTTGAGTTTTTTGTTTGTATTATCAACTTAACAGGATATTGCTTTATGATAATTTACACAATGTTGGCATTTGCTCTCCGTGATAGCAGCTGCATAACGCCTTTTCGATTATAATTTCTCGCGGCAATGTGTAGCGCCGTGTCCCCGTCACGGCCCCTACTTTTATTATTACTATTATTTTTACTATCAAGCTTATTGTTGTTGTCCTTGTTGAGTTGAAGTTGTTTGTCAATAAGTTTCCTTCTCTCTTTGCAGCCGCCCGTGCGCAGAAAATTGCAGTTTAATACCTGTTCCATCATCTCAGTTGCTTTCTGTTTCTCTGGAAGAAGTTATCAGCATGTAACAATAAGCCAGTCGCAATAATAATTGCTACTACGATTACGAATATCATAAGTTCGTTGTCCAAATTACTTGGATACTCTGCTGCGTAATGAAGCACTGTTCGTCCATCATGAAGCCTTTGAATTTCATCTCCACTCTCAATGTTTAGCAATTCATTTTGTAACTTGACGATATCTCCCTCCATAGCTGCCTGATGGAGTGCGGGCATTCCTTGGTTGGAGTATTCATCTTTGTAATGCAAAGACTCGTTAGCGATGAATGGAACATTTTCGTCATGAATAGGGACCAGAAGAAAATCACTTCGGGATGCAGATGACATCCTGCTACTTCAATATATTTTTGCAACACTTTTTTCGTAAATCACTTACTGTCTCTGTTTGCTTCAGGGCTTAAATCAAAATTCAGATATTTTAGATGCGCCACCAATTATTATAAAGCTAGAAATTGCTATAAAATTAATGCAACTGCTTATGTATAAAGGAAAACTGAAGTGCTGGTTCAAGGAAAAACAAAGACTGAAAGAACAAAGATCCGGTCCAGCTCCCCTGCTGATATATTAATCAGGAAAGATATCAGCTTATTTTTATTTAAACATGAATCACGGATCACTGTGCAAACAGCACAACGATTGTGATGAAATGACTCTTAATACAACGCATCGGGAATCGAGTTTTGATTTAATTGATGTACTATGTAATTTTATCAATAGGCATGTCACAGCTAATTAATTTTCGAGATTAGTATTGTTCAAACAGTAAAGATATCCAGATTTTAATTACGGTTATCCAAGCGCAAAACCAAAAAATGGTTTGTGAACGTAAAAATTCTTGTCCTTGGGTACAAATCATTTCAAAAGCAATTAGACTTATAAGGGATATTTGCATACCCTAATTTAAGGTCAAAACCGAATTTGTATATTTGTTTATGATAATTATGATTATTA